>WEIT01008479.1:223918-234291 GCA_013389985.1 Dryoscopus gambensis | reverse complement strand
CTGGGTCTGGGTCTGGGCCTGGGTCTGGGTCTGGGTCCGGGTCTGGGTCTGGGTCTGGGTCTGGGTCTGGGTCCGGGTCCGGGTCTGGGTCTGGGTCTGGGTCCGGATCCGGGTCTGGGTCCGGGTCCGGGTCTGGGTCCAGGTCAGGATCTGGGTCCGGGTCCTGGTCCGGGCAGTGCCAAGGCCTTGTGGGCTCTGGTGCTGTGCCCCCACGTCAGAGGGAGCCTGACGTCACCGTGTCCTGCTGCAGCTCATCAGTGCCATCTGCAGCAGAGCCCCTGCTCCGGCCAGGAGCGGCGGCCAAGGGCACAGCACTGCTCAGCCCAGGTGACAGTCCCATCTGGGGTGTCCCTGCCAGTGCTGGCTTACTGATAACCTTGTTCTCTGTCCCTTTGGCCACCTGGCAGAAGGTTTTTCAACCTGTGCCGTCTCCCCTGTCACTGGCCTCCTTGCAGCAGATTGGGCAGCAAGGAAGGTAGAGGTGACATCTGAGATCTGTTCAGACCAGATGTCACAGACCAGTGGGGGAGATCACTGCAGGGAAGTGCTGCTCATTAAATTCCACCTTAGAGAGTGCAATTTCAGGGTACACCTGCTCTCAGTTCTGCGAGGTGAAAGTACCTCCTCACACCCCCTGCTACCAGCAGCTGGTGTCAGTTTAATGCCATCTTAATTAGAGCCATGTCAGTGTCCCTTATCTCCTGGAAATCAAACCCCAGTTTCCATCAGGACAGAACAGTGTGATGTTCTAATGTGGCTGCCCCATCCCTGGAAGTGTTCAAGGCAAGGCTGGATGGAGCTCTGAGCAACCTGGGACAGTGGAAGGTGTCCCTGCCCATGGTAGGGAGTGGAACCGGATGATTTTTAATGTCCCTTCCACCCTAAACTAGTCAATGATTTTATGGTTCCTCGAGGCAGTTGGGAATTGCACTGATGCTGGTCTGACCACACTGAGTTGATTCTTTAATTTGCAACCAACATATGAGAAGTTTTGCCACTTCCCGGACACGTTCAAGAAGCGAGTCAGTAAGAACACCTTCTTCGTGCTGGTGCGAGTGGTGGATGAGCTGTGGTGAGTTGCCTTCTTTATTTTGGGATGCAGGGTCAGTAACACATGGAAATCTGGCAGCTGGGAAAATGTGGTTTTTAGGGAAGATAGGTTTTTTTTAACCCCATCAGTAATGACAGCTGAAGTCCCTGACCCTGACCAGCGAGACACCTGTAGTGCTGAACCCTCATGTTGGAAGGACAGGTTCTCGGTGTGTCCTAACTGGGTCAGTGGTTTTAAAATAACAGATAAAGGAGGAATCTCTGGGGCCGGAAGAGATGGGAAGAACAGGAATTTCAGTCACCCAGTTCTGCTTGTAGGAAAGAGCACTGAGACTCAGTAGAGACTCAGACCCCAGAGCTCAGTGTCTTAGCTCTGATGCCTTCCCTGGGTTTTCCATCTTCCTCTCAGCTTGGTGGAATTGACAGAGGAAATCCTCAAGCTGCTGATGGACCTGGTGTTCCGGCTGGTCTGCAGCGGGGAGCTGAGCCTGGCCAGAGTGCTGCGCAAGAACATCCTGGACAAAGTGGATCAGAAGAAGATGCTGAGCTACGCCAACTCCATCAAACCTCTCGCGGCCCGAGGGGTGGCAGCCAGGTGAGGGAAGGTGCATGTAACCATATCTTGGTCCTCTGAGAGCCAGGGCATCCATTCCCTGGGAACACAAGGGTTTCCTCAGTTCAAAATACAAGATAAGAAAACAGGTCACATTTTCTGAGTCTTTGTACTTCCTCCTCATTTTCCACAGGCCAGGGACACTGCATGATTTCCACAGTCATGAAATAGCCGAGCAGCTGACCCTGCTGGATGCTGAACTCTTCTATAAAATCGAGGTACAGGGATCAGGATGGGCTGAGGGCAGTGGGAGGGACTGGACCCTCTGCAATCTCTGGTATTCCTTGCCAGCTCTCCCAGACACCTGCTGGATTGCAGGGCAGAGCTGATCTTGTGTCAGCAAGTGGCTGTGAACATAGGCTGCAACTGGGACTCTTGGGGTAGAAATCCCATTTTAATGTGTGGTATTTTCCCACCTCTCTCTTCTTCTTCCTTGGCAGATCCCAGAAGTTTTGCTTTGGGCAAAGGAACAAAATGAAGAGAAGAGCCCCAACCTGACACAGTTCACAGAGCACTTTAATAACATGTCCTACTGGTAAGGAGCTCACAACAGCCATGGCACTGAACTGTGCTTAACTTCCAATGCCTTGCAGATATTCCAAATACTCCATGTAGACTTGGGTTCCTTTGTTACAAATGGGATAATGTATGCATTTTTGGCCTGGAAGTAGATGCAGAGCACTTACTAAAGACTCCAGAGAAGAAGAGAAATAAAATCAGGAGGGTGGTGGAGGACCTTGTAACCCAGAGGAATTAGTTATCAGTATCACTGAGTGCTTTAAACAAACATTCCCCATGCAAATAAATGCACTCTGTGAAATTATCCTGTCTTTGCTATGGATTAGAGTGCTCTATTTAAGTTGGAGGTATTGTGAACTTTTTAGTATTGGGCCATCCCTATCAGTGATCAGTTTTCTTAATGAAACATGAGGAAATCCGAGCTCTGCTTAAGTGGGTTTATCTTTTTTCTCTCTGTTCTTCCAGGGTCCGTTCAATAATTATGCTACAAGAGAAAGCCCAGGACAGAGAGAGGCTGCTCCTTAAATTTATAAAGATTATGAAGGTACCAGCTTGGTTCTTCCTGTGAATCACACACCCTGCTGCTTAAAGGAGCAGGGGAGTGGGGCCCTCTGCTTGGTAGAGCTGTTTGATGCTACAAGACTTCTCAGAGCTCTTGAGTAACTGGAATATTCTCCCTCTTCACAGCACTTACGAAAGCTGAATAATTTTAATTCCTATCTGGCCATTCTTTCTGCACTGGATTCTGCACCCATCCGAAGGCTGGAGTGGCAGAAGCAAACCTCAGAGGTGAGGAGCAGTGGGGACTGTGATCTTTTAGGGAAGGATAGGTGTGGTTATGTATGAAACAGCTGGGTGATTTAACAACTCAGCAGTATCTCAGGGCGGAGGGATGGTGGATAACTGCTCTCCAGTGGGTAAAATGCCACACTGCTGGAAGCCTGCAGCGTGGCTGGGCATGCTGACAGCTGCAGGAGTGCCAGCACAGTCACGGGGAAACACAGCCTCCTCCTCCTGCTCCTGCAGCCCAAGGCCTGGGGAGGCTGAAGGCAGCAGTGTTCCATGTGGGCACCCCAGGGTCAAGCTGAGTAAATCAGCTGGAGGTGTTTGCAGGATGGCATTAGCTCCCTGCTCTGTGTGGCTCTCTGGGGGGAGGTGACAAAGAAAGTGGGTTTGCAGCAGCGGTGTCACCACGGGGTTTGTGTCCTGCCAGGGCCTGGCTGAGTACTGCACCCTGATCGACAGCTCCTCGTCCTTCCGCGCCTACCGGGCGGCCCTGGCCGACGTGGAGCCCCCCTGCATCCCCTACCTGTGAGTGGGCAGTTCCTTCCTCTGCCATTCCTTCCTTCTGCACGTTAGAATGGTTCCTTCAGGGATTTCCCAGCAGCTGCCGCTGAGCTCAGCCCTTGCCTTTTGCCCAGCAGTTGGGGTTAGGCAGCACTGGTGCCACATCAGCCCCCGGGCCCTCTCCAGAGCAATTTGTCTGGGGCAGGGTGGCCAGCTGGGGGTGTTTGCATCTGGACACCTTTGGATCTGCTGCTGAGGAATGTTTCCCTCTGGATAAGGTTGCCATTCTGGTGGCAGTGGGAGTCTGTTGGATTTTGTTGGGCTGCCTTTTGGCCGGCCACCCTGCCCTGTGTGACTAACCTTTGTGTCTGTTTGCCTATTCCCTTGGCCTGCTGCCCTCTTCCCTCTTTCAGAGGCCTGATTCTGCAGGACCTGACCTTTGTCCATCTGGGAAACCCTGATTACATTGACAGCAAAGTGAACTTTTCCAAGCGCTGGCAGCAGTTTAACATCCTGGACAGCATGAGGTGCTTCCAGCAAGTGTAAGTGCAGCCCTGGGGGCTCCGAGCTGGCTTTGGGGCACCCCAGTGGGGGTTGGGGCTGGGGGACTTGGACATGGAAGCCCCTGTGCAAGGGGAAGGGAGATGTAAGGAGAGCTGGGAGCAACAGGGCTCTAATCAGTCTCCTTCCCTCTCTAGGTTACATAAACATTGGGAGGACATTTTTCTGATACTGGTTTTGAGATCCAGACAGGTTTTGCCTTCAGGTTTCGCCATTGCTGGTTCCTGTGTTCTCTGGGATATTCAGGGTCTGTCTTGCAGCAGAGGCAGCAGATCCAACTGTTAATCTCTGTGTGATAGGTGCCTTTTTCCCCCCAGTTCAGCGAGGGGTTTTTCCCCTTTGTGGTGCGACACCACAGCGAGTACACAGTGCTGGATGTCCTCAGAGCAGGACAGGGGTGGTCCAAAGCCAGGAGAGGTCCCCAGGCAGCCCTTGTTTAACTGCAGCTCCTCTTTGGTTTTCCAGACATTACGACATCAAAAGGAACGACGACATAGTGTCATTCTTCAACGACTTCAGCGACCACTTGGCTGAGGAGGCCCTGTGGGAACTGTCCCTGAAAATCAAACCTCGGAACATCACGAGGCGGAAAACAGATCGGGAAGAGAAAACCTAGGAGGAGGGGTCGTGCGAGGAGAATTGCTCCGCAGAGGCGCCGAGGGCAGCTATGAGACTGGAGTTCGATGTTTGTACCTGCCACTGGATGACACACCCTCCCTCCCAGCCGGCAGCCATCCCTGGGGGTGGGAACGCCGGGCACTCGGAGGCGCCGGCGCAGCCGCCGAGGGCAGAGATCGGCCGGTGCTCGCTGCACTCGCCCTCCTCCTCCTCCCGTCCCTCTGTGCCATGAACCAGCTTTAACCCCGGGGACAGAGCTGTGTGGAAGGAGTGTCCCACGCAAGCGCGCTGCTGGTTTGCTGGCCCGTTGCGTCCAGGTGTACCCTGGCTCTTGTTTCCATCCGCAAAGCAGGGGCAGCAGGAGCTCAGCACCCACTGACTCATGTCCGGAGCGGCGTCGGGCGGCAGCAGCCGTGGAAGCCAGGGGTTGGAGTGTCCCCTGCAATGCCACCTTCCCAACGTGTTCACAAGGAGGGAAGCGTGTCCCGCTGCCTGCCAGAGGAGCTCTGCTGTCAGAGAGCTGCTTGTGTTTACAGGGGTCTCGGCTCACCCCAGATCTCTGGCGCCTTCTTCGCATGAGGAAGGCACCGGTCGTAGATACGGAAGAGGCACTGAAAGTGTGGGCAGGGACCCGCCATCTCCAGTCATCACATCCCCCTCCTCCTCTCAGATCTCGTTATTTAAGCAACGGTAAATCCCTCTGAACCTGGAAACATGGACTGCCCAGGTACTGGGGTCACCTGTCTGTGACCCCGTGTCTCTTAGTGATGGTACTTAGCTTTTGCACAGGAAATGCTGTAGGATACAGACTGTACATACCTAGTGTTTAGAACCCCCTGGGGATTTTTGATGCATGTCTGAATACCGATGAGTTTATAGGAAAAAAAAAAAAGAAAAGTGCAAACCAGTCTGTATAAAATCCACAACCAGTGATGACGTTGTTCCAAGTGCTGGATAAAGGAGGCTCCGGGCGGCTGGGTGGGCACTGGCTGCAGAGCAGGGGCAGGAGCCTCATGAAGGAGCCAGAGGATCCATTTCTGGGTTGGAAATGGGAACCAGGAAGGAGCCCTGTGCCCGGCTGAGCCACCCTGTCCTCCTACTCCACTCCTCTCTCCTTTCTCTGTTGCCAAATGTTTCTCTCCGGGGGTCCCCATTGGGACCCTCGGTGCTGTGCTTTGAGACCCCTGCTTTGGCAGGACCCCTGCAGGTCCCTGTCCCCAGTCCTGTCGTGCTGGTGCCAGCAGGGCAGGGGCAGCCCAGCGAGGCAGGGGTGTCATTTCCCACACACAGTGTTAACCCCAGTCTGTTCAGTGTGCCTTATTCAGCCCCTCTGTCCCCCCTCCGTGTCCCACCCAGCGTGTCCTCCCCAGCACAGCCCCAGCCAGGCCATTTCACATCTCTCCTCTCTGTCCTGCTCCAGTGGTTTGCAGTTGGGTCGTGGGTGTGAGTGTGCCCCGCAGGTTTCAGCAGCCTTGCAAGCCCCTCCTCATCTCCCTGTCACGTGGTCACAGGTTTTTACAGGGTTCTAACAAAATCCTGCAAGTTTAGGGCAGCAGCTCCCGAGGAATACAGACGTGGAGTTTCACAGAGCATCCATAACTTATTTCTCAGTAGCAGCTCTGTGCCTGCTGAAGCCTCTGTTTGCTCTGGGTGAATCAGAGCTGCACTCCTTTCCTTCTCCAAGCAGATTGCAAAGCCTTGGCCAGCTCTGCCTGACTCCCAGGAGGGAGTGACAGCCAGCTGTACCCAGCTTGGCTGTTTTCCTGAAGATTCAGGCACAGAAGTCACACAGTGGCCAAGCACAGAGAGACCCCCTGCCCACGAGGGCACCTTCTAGGGGAGGGGAGTGTGGGGTCCAACACAGTTCTGTGCAGCCCCAGAGCAGGAGGAGCTGGAATCTTTTGTGCTGAACCACAGTGTCCGAGCCAGAACACTTCAAAAAGTGGTTTATTTTCATGGCACTGAGGGCATTGGAGCTGTGTGTGGTGTCCAGCCAAGGCTTTGCAATCCCCAGAGGCTTCCCAGGAGGTGATGCCCATGTTTCCTTTGTAAGTAAGATCTTCCAGAAGCCCAGCGTGGCGAGGTGGTGAGAGGCAGATGAATACACCCAGGACGTGGTGTGGGCTTCACCCTGGTGGCTCTGAGCAGCCCTTGGGTGCTGTGGGCAGGCTGTCCTGGGAGGGCCGTGTGTGGTGGTGGCTCTGGAATCACAGCCCGGGGGGTTCAGAGGGCAGAGGGACAGGAGGGGGCAGCTTGTCTTCATCCAGCTGAGTGACCGTGTTACATGAGGGGTGAGGAGGAGGCTCATGGCTTGGGCACACAGGGTGGCAGCGACTGGGGTTGCAGAGGCTCCATCCTCGGCCCTGTGCTCTGCAGCATCCTCATTAAGGACCTGGACACAGGACTGGAAGGGATACTGAGGAAATTTGCTGACAACACTAAATTTGGGCACCACGATATAAAAAAGACATTAAGCTATTGGAGTGTCCAAAGGAGGCCATAAGGACAGGGAAGGGTCTGGAGGGGCCTCGTGAGGAGAGGCTGAGGGCACTTGGTTTGTTCAGCCTGGAGGAGACTGAGGGGAGACCTCATTGTGGTCTTCAGCATCCTCACGAGGGGCAGCGGAGGGGCAGGTGCACATCTCTTCACCTGTGACCAGTGAGAGGACCCAGGAACGGCTGGAGCTGAGTCAGGGGAGGGGCAGGCTGGATATCAGGAAAAAGTTCTTCCCCCAGAGGGTGGTGGGGCACTGACCAGGCTCCCCAGGGCAGTGGTCACAGCACCAAACCTTTCTGAGATCAAGAAGCGTTTGGACAACGCTCGCACATGGTGGGATTTTTGGGGTGTCCTGTGCAGAGGCAGGAGTTGGACTCAGTGACCCCGACAGGTCCCTTTCTAGTCAGCAGATTCTGTGATTTTGTGATCCCCGCCAGGGTGTTCCCTCCTCCCCTGCCAGCAGAAGCCGTTCCAGGTTCTTCCCTGCACCTGAACCCACGAGCCCAGTTGGCACCGAAGGAGGTCTCGCTCCCTGCCCTCGGCCAGGCCCCCCAGAGCCAGAGGCTCAGCCCGGGGCGTGGGGACAGGAGGTCTGAGTGGCCACAGCACCTGCTGCAGTGGGATGGGGCTGAGCCTCCCAGCTTTCCTCCCCCTTCCCCCCTTTCTCTGCTGTCATCCTCAGCTGAGCAGTGTCCCAACCACAGCTTCTGGCTCATGTCCTGACCTCGGGCCGGGCTTGCAGGGCTGGAGGGACCCTAAGGGAAGGTCGCCTTGCCTGGAGCAGCTTCAGGTTTGCTGAGCAGAGACCCCTCCTCTCCAGGAGCAGCTCCTGGGGAGCAGGAGCCCAGAACATCCCTGTGCAAGACTGGCCATGAGTGTGTTCTCATCTTGCAGGCAGCATCCTCAAGGCCATCACCTCTTTTTGGGGAGAGGGAACAGTGTGAGTCCCTCTCCACACGGGGCAGGGAGTGGGGAGAAGCGATGCCCCAGTCACCAGCCCCCTGCCCCACTCCCAGGCCTCTCCCCCTAAGCAGTTCCGTTGTATTATAGATTTACCACTAACCCCGATGGTGGCATCTTCCTGCGAACATTTCAGACCTGTAACTTTTATATTAAAGACAAATAAAACACCAATAACGAACCTGCCTGATGATCCTGTTTACAGTGCATGCACAGTCTGTGGATTAAAGTGACAATCGAATCCGCCTCTGGCGCTGGTGTGGCCTCGTGTTTTCTCATGTGCCCCCTGTGGTTTTCCTCTGCCCATGGCTCTTTTTCCCTTTATTTTTTCACTGTAAATTTCTTCCCTCCCTCTGCCAAGATGGCTTTGCCCCAGTACAAGCCATACACTTGGGAGGGGAAATCTACTCCTGTCACCTTCTCTGGGCCCCGCTGTCCCCCATGTCAGGTTGGTTTTGGCTGCCCAGCCCCCGGCGTGTGCCCAGCCCGTGCAGTGGCCGTGTGCCGGCAGCCGAGGGCTATAAATAACCCCTGCAGCAGCCGAGCTGCTCCACGGTGCTATTTCAGTCCTGGACAGGGTTCAAAATTCCTCTGGAAATAATTGTCACGGGCCAGCTCAGGAGGAGAATGCCCAGACACTGACACGTGCCCCCTGCACCAGGGCTGGACGGTGGGGCCGCAGCCCACGGGCACGGCAGGAGGGGTCTGTCCACAGCTCATCGTCCCCCCAAGCAGCTCGGCCAGTGGCACCCCCAGGCCCGGGCCCGTGTGGGGACTCCTCATCCCTCATCCCCGGGGTCCTGCATGGGCTGGAACCCCCGTGCCCAGCTGCTCTTGGGAAAACTCCGATTTCAGCTATTGCAGAACTTACCCTGAATTTTGTGGTGGACAAAAAGGCGTGGCAAGGAGAGATGTAGGTCCTTGGTGTGCAGAGAAAACAGAAGCTTTGGCTACAGCTGTATTTTATTTCAATCTGGACACGGCAAGAAGGCGGCCATACAGTGTGTGCGTGTGCATTACTGCAGAACTGCGTACGTGCGTTTGTGTCTTCTCACATCGTTAATGACCAGTGAGGCCTTCCCACACACCTGTTACTTTTGCCCCATCTCCAACCCCAATCCTACAAGATGCTCCCTCTGCACCAGAGTCCCACTTGGCAGCTCCAAGAGACAGCCCACAGCAATGGGATTCAGCATCCTGCAGCAGAGCCTGATCCTGCCTGTGGATCCGACACAGCTCCCTGCCCAGAGCTGGATCCAGCAGGACACGGCTCCGGCATCCCCTGCTCTGGGCTCCTCCTGCCCTTGCCAGGGCTCACAGGGCTGAGCAGATGGGGAAGGCTCCGGGGCAGCTCCTCGCCCTGCCAGGAAGGACGGACGCTGTCCCACAGCCCCAGTAACGCTTCACTGTCACCCGTTTCCACACAAGGCTGTGGTGACTTCACCTGCCCGTGCCCCCCAGGCAGTGAGCCACAAGGAGTTCTTGGCACATGCTGTGTCCCTGGGGCTCAGGGTCCTTGTCACAGGTACAGGGACACCAGGACGTAGATGATCCAGGTGATGGAGGTGAACAACCCGAAGAGGAGGCTGAAGAGGACCAGGGACTGGGCCTTTCTGGATGCCACGTACGCCTGGGCCACGTCCCCACGGGCGAGCGCAGCCCGGGTCTGGCGCAGGGGGGAGAAGGGGAGGGGTTAGAAGAGACCTGCAGCACCAGGAGGGGCTTCGAGGCAGCCAGGTGAGTCCTTCCTTACCTCATGCGAGTAGACGAGGGCCATGACCCCGGTCACCAGGCAGCAGAAGAGGGTCACCAGCACTGACTCCACCATGTAGTCCTTGGGCAGTTGCTGCCCGCGGCCGACGGGCAACGGCCCCGCTCCCGGCTGCGCGTTGTACTGCGGCACAGGCACAGGGGGCGGTGAGAGCTGCAAGCCCGCTGGGCGCGCTCCCCTCCCGGGCTGTGCTGCTCCAGCATCACTGGGGGCACCGCACGGAACCCTACAAACCCGGGAGGGAAGATGAGGGGTGACCCCGCTGCAGAGCGGGGCAGGAACACATCGGGCTGGGGGATACGTACGGTGGTGTAGGGCAGGGGCTCGGGTGGGATGCCCGGGGCTGGGAAGGACGGCGGTGCTGGCCCCGGCTGGTAAAAGACGGGCGCTTGCTGGGAGAAGCCGGCTGGGAATGGCGGGTGGAGGTGGTGAAAGCTCTTGGGATCCGGAGGCGAGTAGGGCGGCGGGGGCCCCTCGAAGGCTGAGTTACTGACCACC
>WEIT01008479.1:156746-222414 GCA_013389985.1 Dryoscopus gambensis | reverse complement strand
GCCGGGGCACGGGCCGGGCCGGGCGCCGCGGGAAGGGTCGGGGTCCCCCCGCCCCGCCTGAGCCCCCGTCCCGCTCAGTCCACAGTGTGCGAGAAGATCATGGAGCTGCTGGGGCAGAACGAGGTGGAGCAGCGGCAGCGGAAGGTGCTGATCCTCAGCCAGGACAGCTTCTACAAGGTGCTGACGGCCGAGCAGCAGGCCAAGGCGCTCAAGGGACAGTACAACTTCGACCACCCGGGTGAGCCGCTCACCGTCCCGGCCCCAGCAGGGTCCAGTCGGTGCTTGGAGCGCAGCTGGGTGTTACGGGAAGCGCCTGTAGGACATGGGAAGTGCTGGAGAACAGAAATGTGCTTTCCCCCACCGAAACACCCATTTGTCCTTCCCTTGGCCCGTTGTTACTGACGGCCCTTCTGGAGCCGTGGAGAGGTGCAGAGCATCCCAGCCTGCTCCGTGCTCCACTCCCTGCTCTTGAGAGGTTCCGTAATAAACCACATCATTCCCCAAATCCTTTCTGTTACTTCTTGCCCACACAAACAGCTGCTCCCCTCGCCCAGGGGAGTGCTGTGCATTGTAGGCGGGACAGGGAGCTGCCCTTGGCTGAAGTCTGGTGCCTGTTGGGTGGGTAATGGAAACCATGAAAGATGCCTGAGGTTTTCCAATTGACTCTTGACTAACAGACAAACAATGTTGCACAAAATTACACAATTACTAAGTGGGTTGATAAAATTATACAATGACCAGCTTCTCCTTTGGGCTCTTAACTTCATTGTGCTGTAGTTGCTTATAAACAACAAACTGTCTCTTCCTTATCTCTGAAACCAAACACAGCCATTGTCACTTGGGCAGGGAGCACTGTGTTGCTACTGGTAGGAAAGAATAAGCCCCAAGTTCCTTTTTTCCTGGTGAAATACTGGGCAGAGGGTTTTTCCTTTGGGTCTGGAAAAATCTGAGCAGAACATTTGATACAACAGCATCTGAAAGTCCTTCTCTTTAAACTTTCCTCTCGCAGATGCCTTCGATAACGATTTGATGCATTCAACCCTGAAAAACATTGTTGAGGGCAAAACGGTTGAGGTACCAACATATGACTTTGTGACACATTCTAGGTAGGCTCTGGCTTTGCCTGAAGCCCTGGGCTGTGTGGGGGTATCCCCAGCCTGGGGACACATCTCTTGGCGGTGGCACGAGGCCTGTTGAGCAGTGTGCTCTGGGTGTTCTCTCCTGGCAGGCTGGCAGAGACGACGGTGGTCTATCCTGCTGACGTTGTCCTCTTTGAGGGGATCCTGGTTTTCTACAATCAGGACATTCGGGACATGTTCCACCTCCGTCTCTTTGTGGACACGGACTCTGACGTCCGGCTGTCCCGCAGAGGTAAAGCCCCACCGTGCCCTGTTCCTTCCTGTCCTCACCGTGGGACAACACTCAGGGCTTTTATCTCCCCATCCCAGTTCTGCGAGATATGAAACGTGGGAGGGACCTGGAGCAGATCCTCACCCAGTACACCACCTTTGTCAAGCCTGCCTTTGAGGAGTTCTGCTTACCGGTATGGAGCCTTTCACTAATTTAATTTGTGGGGTCTTTTTCCTTTTGGGAGGGGGTACAGGAGCAGGGTTGCATGGGAATTAGCTGCTGTAGGTGCAGCCGTGATGGCTTTTGGTATTTGTATTTCACAAATCCCTCTGTCTCATGTCTTCAACCATTTTGAGCTGGTTGTTAAGGAACTGAAATGGTCCCTTCTGCTGGCAAAGCAGCATGGAAATGCCTCGAGCACGTCTCCTCACTGCTGGCTGCTGGGGCTATTTTAGTATGGGTCTCTGAATGAAACACTCCCTCTCTCAGTTTATTCTTACGTCTTGTAGGAAGAAAGAAAAGCTTGGTTTCCAGCAGCCTTTCTCAGAGGGAACACTGGTGAAAACCTGGGGCAGACCATCCTAGCTCTCCTTGCCACACTGTGTAGTGTGGGGCCAATTTAGGTGCTCACATAATCAAATTAATTTGTAAAGAAACTCTATGAGAACAAAATCCAGTATGTGGATTAAATAAGTTGGAAAAGGCTAACTCAGGTGCCTCTTGCTCTAGATCAAAGAAATTTTGGGATTCTAAAACGACTCATTAGAAATGCTGAATTTGCCAGCTTTTTTTCAGCTGTGGGGGAAAGAAAAAGCAGGCCTGCTATGGTGGTAACGATCAATAAAACGTTATCAGAGGCAGGCAGGAATTTCACGTGCACCTTGGATATCTTGGCTCTCAGCAGAGATTTAGCAATGGCTTGTGAAATGCTGATTAAAACCAGCTCTTGGCAAACAGACCTTGCCTGAAATGGGCAATGTTTGAAGGCAGCTCAGAAGGGTAAAAGCAAGGACTCCACACCTGACCTCCTGCTTCTGCCTGGTGATTCTCTGCAAAGGGGCAGTAAGAACAATCCTTGGCCTTAAATCCAGTGCACATTTGCCAGTGTGATATCATAATTCATTTAGGTTGTTGCCATGAGAGAGGGCTTTAACTTACAACCCTGGAGCACCAAGACCTTCCATCTTTGCCCAGTTTTCTGGCCTTTGGTTGCTTCTTCCTGAAATGAAGCTGACTTTTCCCATTAACAGGTTCCACCACTGTTTCTGTTTTGCAGACAAAGAAGTATGCGGATGTGATCATCCCCCGAGGAGTTGACAACATGGGTAAAAGGGAGTTGGGTTCTCTGATTTCCCTGGGGAGACACCCCTGGGGTTGGGAAGAGAGCAGGAGGCATGCTGCTGCCTTGAGTGCCTGCTTCTGAGGAAGGGATTTTTGCTGGAGGGGAGGGAGCTGCTCAGCCTGTGGAGGGCTGGAAAGGTGACCTGTTGAGCTCTGACCTCACTGCAGACAGCAGGCAGAGTTTCATTTAAGGGCTTGTTAAAACTTGGGTTGAGCAGGGCTGGATGCTCTGCATTTTCTAGATAACTCAGCCAGGAAAGCCTTCATGGCCTGTAATCCCCGTTCCTCTCTGCAGTTGCCATAAACCTCATCGTGCAGCACATTCAGGACATCCTGAACGGAGACATCTGCAAGTGGCAGCGGGGGGCGCTGAACGGGCACGGCCGGACGTACAAGCGGCCGTTCCCGGAGCAGGCGGAGAGCGGCAGCGTCCTGGCGGCCGGGAAGCGCTCCCACCTGGAGTCCAGCAGCCGCCCACACTAACCCGGCACAGCCCAAGGGTTTGCCTCTGGTCCACGCCAACACTGAAGACAACTTTGGGAAAGGACTTCCACGGAATGGTTGGTGAAGTGCCCTTTAAGTCATCCTAGCAGCGGAGGGGATCCTGGTGGGAATCTTCTCACAGAGGGGAGAAGGGCTTGGCCATCCATCCCTCTTCCCTCCAAACCCTCCCTGTTCTCCCTAAGATGTCTGGAGTTGTTACTTGATGAACTGGTTAAAGGCAGTGCTACTTGCCTTTTTTTCATTTTCAAAATGAGATCTAATGCTGAAGACTCCCCTGAAAATTAAGCGCTACCAGGTGACGAGCAAATACCCCATTTCCCTGATGATGGTCCTCTGTAGCAGGAAAATCATCTGCCTCTTGGGTGTTTTTCTCTATCCAAGACTAGCTCACATGCTGTTAATTTTAACAAGCAGGTACAGCTCTTACTCTTCTCCACCTTGTTGGCACCTTGAGTTGTGGCCACGCTCTGGTGCTGGCCAGCCTCCTTCCAGCCTGTGGGGTCAGAGGGCCTGGCTGGTAGAGGCACCTCTCCCTTGACACAGGGGTGAGACAGAGACTGTCTGGGACAAATGGGCACTTGCAGTTCACAAGGGGACAGGCCCAAGAAGTTTAGTGGTTCTGACTCCTAATTTATTCCTTTCTAAGCTCCTGGGTGTTGCTACACTGTATGATTATTTTTTGTACCCAGATAGTGTGCTTTACCACAGTTACTGAATGTGTGAGCTCCAACTGGATTGAGTTGCTCATGGGAACAGAAACCTGACCTTGTCAGTGTTAGCCTTTTAGTGCATTTCTGTACTGCTGGTTGCAAATTCTGCTGGGCAGAATCCGTCCACTTCCAGAGATGGCTGGTGAGGTCAGCAAGGGGGGAAGCTGGGAATTGCAGGACCCTCCTGCTGCTGGCACAAGCAGCTGCCTGGACATGTTCTACCCTCAGACAGGGTCAGAGCGCTCGCCTTGCACTCCAGCAGCTTCAACTCAAGAATGTCTGGCTCTCTAAAAAGAGCAGACAAGAAGTACAAACAGTGACATCCCAGTTTCTGTAGTTTACCCCAGATAAGTGATACTGCAGCAGCATGAAGTGTCTGTCTGGAAAAAAAATCTGCAATGAAGTGCTGGTTGGACCTTTGAAAATGTCCTTGTGATACTGTTCTCGAGTCTGGACTTAAAGTGTAATTTTAAGAATGAGGGTGGGAGGGAAATGTTGTTAAGAGGAACTTTTTCATATTTGCTAATTTTCTAAAAGCCAGGTTTGGCTGTGTTGGTTGTGGGTGTGTTACTTTGGCTAATAAATAAATGAACAGTGATCAGAAATGACAATTTTTATAAAAGGTAGTTCTGGTACCTGCATTATGCCAGCACAAAGGCACAGAAAGGAACACTGCTGGAGGGGCTCTTATACTCAACAGTTCTTTCTGCCCATAACTCAGAATTGTTACCTTTGGTTCTGTCGTGGCTGAAAATTTAGAAAAAAACCCCCCAAACTTAAGAAATGCAGTCTGTACTTTCATCCCTATAGTCTTTTCAACACTGGAAAGGGGTGAGGTTTGGTGTCAGTGGTACTTCTGCCGTGCCCAGGAGAAGGCAGATCATTTCCTGACTGCTGCTGGGTGCTGTTTAGCTCAGGATGACAGACTTGGAGTATGAGCTACTGCACTGAAGCATTAGCTCCCAGGGCTGATTACAGTAGGAGCAAAATAGTCACTAAAACCTACTTTGAATGTCTGCGGTGTTGGACATGCCTTCCTCTGGGGGTGGGGGGGAGCCTTGAATAGAATTTGTTACAGCAGTGAGGAACTGTACAGCCAGGAGCCCCTGGAGCGTGGGAATGCTGCTCTGGCAGCTTTGTGCTGCCCTGCAGGACCTGCTGCTGCAGCCATGTACAGGTACAGAAATGGAACGTGGCCCAGGTACTACAGCCCTGCTTGGACACCTGGACAGAGCCATTAGAAATTCCCCACTGAGCAGTCCCAGTCCTTCACCTTTGCTTTCTTCTCTGTGAGTTCTCTGCTGGTGCAGGCCAGGCCATGGGCTGGTTTCAGTGTTTTCACCCTGAACCCATGCACACAAGTTGGAGCAGGTTTCCTTGTCAGCAGGATCAGTCCTACCCTGCCCAGAGTTCCTTTTCCCATGGGATCTGAGGTGTAATGGCAGTACTGCCACTGCTGCTAACAGGCCTCAGGCTTCACATCAGTGCCACAAGGCCAGAGGATTCTTCTGGCTTTGGCTCAATTCCTGGCTTGCCTGAAGCCTTGTTTAGCTGTAACAGCAAATTTTAATGTCTTTTTATTTTGCTTATCTTCTTAAAAGTGATGCTTATGTCAGATGATTATAAATAGATAATAGTAACAAGTCATTATTCTATGCAGAATGAACTATTTATAAATGTAGCTTAATGCTGTATTTACATAAATAGAAGTGATACCAGAGCACTGGAAGTTGGGGGCAAATAATGCATTGTTGAGGAACAGAGTCATGGAATGATGCTGTAAGGCTGCAGGGCCAGTTACTGATTGTTAAGGATGGGCAAGCTTTAGAGCTGGGAAACCCTGGGTTTCAGGCATAACAAAGAAAACAGAAGAAAGTATCTGATGTGTTAGAAAGAGTCCATTTATAGTGACTTGTATCATGGGATTAGAGACCACAGTGATAGGAAACACATGAAATAGCCCTAAGTGCAATGCAGTGCCAGAAGGAAGAAACCACCAGCATACTCCAGGAAAGAGAAGAAACTGTTGCAGCTCTTCCCAGCAAAGGAGCTGGGATGCTGTTGACTGAAGTCAGCAACCTTCACCCCCTGAGGGGCAGTGAAGGGCACAGGTAACAGGGGCAGGAGCTGGGAACTGTGCTCATAACAGCTGTATTACTGTTGAGACCTTTTCTGTAACAGTGTTCCTTTATCTTCTTCTCCTGTAATCATTAGATCTGGACTACCACAAAATACTTGACCCGACTGTTAAGATTTCCATGATACTAACAATAAATTCTGGGCTTTGCACAAAAGGTGTTTCCTCTTGCTCTAACAAGGCTGGAGTGGTCACTGCTTTCGGATAAGGATGTTCCAGGTGTCCTTCCAGTGCAGGGCCTTGAGTTCCGTGAGGGACAGCGCGGGCTGCCCGTAGGTCACGGGGCTGAAGGTGCAGTACACAAAGTACACCGAGGAGAACCAGGCTACAATCAGTGCACTGAACATGCTCTTGAGCAGCACAGATCTGGCAGGAGAGAGGGAAAGAGCACGCAAGTTACATGAAGGCTAGCCAAACGCTTCATCTGAAACACCTGTGCCTGGCCTGGCTTCCCTAAAGGCAAATGACAGAGTATGGCCACTGCTGCAAAAACCACTGCTTTCCCTGCAGCTGCTTGCCCAGGTGACAGCCCTGGAGAAAGAACTGTGCCAGTCCTCCTGTTCAAGAGAGCTATTCTGCTGAAGCCAAATACCTGCAGAGATGATCGCCGAGATGCTGCAGTACCACGGGAATCAGGAGAATCTGGAATGTGAGAGCAGGCAGGTAGTGGTACAGGAAAAGCGTCTTCTCCATCAGGAAGAAGGGCAGGTAATTCACAGCCCAGCCTCCACCACAGACGCCTCCCGCTGACACCCAGAGCTGCCAGGCATCTGCAGGAGACAGGAGATGGGCACCTCAGAGCAGAACAAGGCACAAGCCTCCACCTGGACACACACCCAGAGTGCAATCAGACCTTCAGGGATATCGTAGATCTCCCTCCTTCGCCGTAGCAGGTACCACAGGGACAGACACAGGTAGACCAGAGCAGCAGCGTTAGCTGAAGCCCAGATGGCAACATTCCCAAGGAGGTGGATCTGGGCCTGCAGGATAGATGATGGTCTAAGCCAGAAGCAAGAACATGCTGTGGTTCTTTTAGGTAAGTTTAAATATTACCTACACAAACTTGATAAATTAAGCTCCAGAATGTGCCTGCCTAGTAACCTGGAAAAAAGCTGCTTGATAAACTTTGCTGCTTTAAGACTCTTGTGTAATGGAAGGTATCTAAAAGATGCTATTGGAGATGAACTCATCCCCTAAATGAAATCAATAATGGAAACTACTGAACTGCAATTTACCTTAAAAAAAAGCACAAGCAGACATGATTTAATTAAAAGGAACTACTGTCAAAGCTGTACCTCATCCTAAAATAAATACCTCACACCTCATGGAAAATGTATTAATACAGGAAGAGTCCTTGGCTGGAAGCTGCAGCCCTGCTCTGACTCCCTCTCCTGGAGCTCACATCTGAGCTGTTCTGCTTTCTCAACAGCTTCACAGCTACTTCTACCCCTGGTACTTACCCCCGAGGTTGGGTGGAGCCAGTAGGCAATATTGGTGTCCATTGTGATCCAGTCCAGGGCAGAGGAGCTGTACTTATGTTCTGTGTCTTCATTTTTTAATGTGAGTATTTTCCACTAGAAAAAGAAAGGTAAACAGAAAGCTTTCAGAACTGCAACAACAGGTGGGATAGCTGGCATGGTGAACAGCACCGGATGTAAGATGTTAAGTTCCTAACCTGGGAGTGGAGAAATATTTTGCATATCTCATACAGATATTGATCAATACAATGGTTTTGTTTTGCTATTAAATAATGCACTTAGTGAATTTCTGTGAAGACAGTAAGGGGCATCAACACTACTCACTGCATGTACCACACATTACAGTTCAGTTTCGGGCAGCTTCTGGGTGCCCAACCAATTTTCCTCCCCCTTTTTTGTTACACAATCCCTTGGGTATTCATTACTGGACAGCCCAGGTCTTTAATGCCCTTATAAGTGCATTCAGAACCTTTTTTTTTACAGTGAGGAAGCCAAACTATCAGCAAGGATTAAACAATGAATCCTCAGGCTCAGAGTCTGCAGAAATGCTCAGATTCTTGCTCTGCAGCAGAAGGAAGAATGACGGGAACAAGACACTCGCCTGCAATTCTGTGAACTTTGCCATGAAGCTGAGGTTTTTGCTGATGTCCATCTGCGTGGGAGAGTGGAGTTCCACTTCTCTCTCTTTTTGCTCTTGGCCTGGAAGAAAACAGCATAGCTCAGAAATAACCACACAACAGGCAAAAAGCTAGAAAGGGAGAGAGCACACAGGCTCCTCACTCTCCCAGGAGCCCCTCTCCAGTACATCATCCACCTGCAACAGCACTTGAAGGGACTTTGTAATGATTCTGACACCATGCTAGAGCCAACGGAACACACACACAGTACCACCCTTCCACTAACATGAAGTGAAACCTGCTTCAAGAACATGGCTGAGACATACTTTTCCCATATCTGTGCTCTTCCACATTCCACACCATGCTCTGGTGGTAGCCTTTGGACAGCTTCTCTCCAACCACCTCCAGCTGCCGGTATCCCCACTCGGGCAGAGATGCTCCACTGAGCTAAAAGAAAAAGACAATTGTGAACTTTTAAACTAAAAGTTCTGCCAATCTGAACTTTAGGATGGAAGAAGTTCCCAGGCTCTGCCTGAGCACTGGATGACAGCAAGGGACTGCCAGAAAATGTGTGAAGAGTCACCACGCAAAGCTGTCTCAGCAAATGCTACAGCCATAAAATCAGTGATTCTGGCAAACTTTATGAAGAAAAAGATCCTTAATTATTCCAGCTGGTCTCACAGACAGACAGACTCACCATCAGTTTCTAAGCCCCAGTTGTGTACACTGGTAACAACCTCTTGAGAAGCAGGACAGGTTTGATGCTGAAAGGGATGAAGTACCAGTGTGACTACCTTAAAACACACGCTGCTCTTCTGTCACAGTGAGCAAGATTATTGTTTCCTTTAATTTACTTATTGTGGTTATTTGTTATAGTGGTTTAGCTATTTTGGAGCAGGGTTTTTGAGATTACAAGAACTGCATGAAGCAAAAGCTACAGGCAAATAAACATAACCCCACTTGCCTTTAGCACTGCAGAGGTGTTCACATGAACAAACCTCACTTCTGACAGAATTGTCTTCCACACATCCGTGTCAGACTCACGATTTACAATTTCCTACAACAGAAAGATGGCTTTTGATCCATGTTGTCTCAGCTGTTTCTGCTGGGGCATGATCAGCTCCTCCCCTCCCTCTGACCACTCACCACTCTCCAGAGGTTCTGTGCTGGCATGGAGATGTTATAATCAATATAGCAGGAAACTTCTTGGGAGTGGGGGCTAAGAGGGGCAGCAACATCATGCCTAGAAGACAAATAAAGTAAGATCCTCCACCACCATTTCCCAAAAACACATAAAAAGCAAACCCATATGGAATTGGGTTAGACTGGATTCAGTAATAAAGCAAGAAGTAACTCACTTATAGAGATTGCACTGTTTACTCTGAGAGAGAGCATTCCCCACAACCAAGAGCTGCCAGGAACAGGCTCAGAGGAAGCCAATGCAGATGCCTGCGATGCCAGGCTGAAGAACAAGCACTGATTGTGACAAACAGAGACGCTCTTCACTGGGGTTTCCAATAATGAACAAATTAGATTTGGAAGGGACATAGCAAAAACCCAAGCTCAGAACAACCCCCTTCCTAATCTGAGTGATATTCAAGTACACGCAGATGCCCTTTGGGAAGCAGTCAGGAGGCAACTCCATACTGCAGGCTTTCAAAGCAGGCAAGAATCTCTGGCAATCAGCCACAGCACACCGGATTCTCCAGCACACCTTCCTAACTCCCAGACTCACACATCCTTTGGGTAGGAGCATGCCATCAGTCAGTGGAGCTGGCTTTGGGCTAAAAGTCACACAAAATACTAAATATTTGCACCTGTCTGGAGTGGGGGCCGTGAAGAGGTGAGAATGAAGACTCACAGAGGGGACTCTCTATTTAGGAATGTGCAGAACTACCGTGAAATGTGAACAACTGTGAAACCCTCTAAAGGCCACTAGTAGGGAAAAACAGAAGCAGTGAGCAACCATTAAGAAGTCTGTGATTAGGATCAAATCCCACTGCCAAGTCAACATGAAAAAATAAATAAGCATACAGCATCCTTCCTCTGGGCCACAGGGATGGTTTATGGAATTAACCATATGAGGTGCCTCCTAGGCTCACTGGTGTAAAAATCCACAAGTAACAGGCAGTTTATGGCATATCTGAACGCAAGGTCAGTGTGCTTCAAGCCCTGAGTGGTTATTCTGAGGGCCAACCCAGCAGAATGAGCCAGCAGGCTCGGCAGAGCAGAGCATGAGGGAAGGACTTACGTGTTGAGGTAGCGAGTTGTGATGCCATGGACCAGCTGCACGATGTGCCCGTGCCTGACGGGCCGCGGTGGGTTACTCACCACCAGCTGCTGCCTGGTGAAGGGACACCCAAAAGAAAATGGTTAAATTATATATATGTTCATATAGAACACAACCTTGTCATGACCAAGTTGTTAGGTCATGAAGCTGCAGGCAGGGACAGACATTTAGGCAGGAAAATGAGAAATTAAAGCAATATCTAGGTTGTACCAGAATGGAAACAAAGCTCATCAAGGCAAAGGCGAGTTAAGGGCAGCATGAGTCAGAGGATCAGGAATGGGATACTGACACTCCAGGCATTAGGTCAGTGGTCTGAATCCAGGTCAGTCAGGAGTGAATTAAGGTTATTCCCGTCGCACAGCTGTTTGCTGGCTTGTGTGAAGCACTAAGTGCTTCACTGATGGGTGCTGTACTACAGCTGATGTCACTCTGGCAGAATTATAGGAGAATTAATGGCTTTCTCCACCACACAGAGTAAACTCTCACCTTGCTTCTGGGCAGGGCCATGGCAAGGGGGAACACTGCAGTTCACTGAACTGCTGCCTGTATTTTACTGTTCCATAGAAGGACTTCATATCCTCCAGTGCTCATAGGAGTGTTTTGAGTTTGAAGAATTTTAAGAATATATTTGGGGTCTGTGGTTCTGTTAGAGCCCCTGCTTGGAAGGTTTGCACCATGGACAAACTTTCCCAAGGTGGACATGACTTGTAATGGCACACAGTCCTAGTAGGACTCCTTATATAGTTCCCAGAACAATGGAAGAAACCTACAAAAGCAACTTTTTGATCATTATGGAATTATATCACTCAAGGGCTTCTACCGGCAAAACAAGAACAGAGAGTCCTGCTCTGCACTGACAGTGACAATGGCAAAACACCTCAGCACAAACCAGGCCTCTCAGGTACAGGCACCACTTGGAATCCTTCCCTGTGTGGCAGATCTTACAGCTCATTCCATGCTTCTAATACAAAAAACTACTCATTTTTCAAAAGTGTTTTCTACTCTTTTCTGACACTCATTCAAGTTTGATAAAACTCATCAAGACACTCTAACACCATGACTCACACACTTCAAAAAGCAGAGCTTCCCTTTCATGCAAAACACCTGAAGAATCTCCACTGGTCCTGTGAGTCTTTCAAGTTCCCTCTGTGCACAGCACAGCCCACGTTCTGATAGGAGCAGTTCAGACAGGATTTCAGAGTTCTCAATAATGCTTTTACCACATTGAGATGGATTGTGCAAAGAGCTGACATCACTTGCTCAGATCACACAAGGCTTCTGCACCCATAAGCAGAGAAGAATTATGTCCAATCCAATCCAAGCCCTGGTTGGGTTTTGGAAGCATATAGATTGAATTTAAATCTCCTGCATACTCACATTCCAGGATCTTTGACAATCCACCAGTTGTTCACATCCTTGAAGGGGTAGCAGGTCACCTGCTGTTGATGGGAACTCCCTCGGCCATTCTCATACCTGCACAGGAAGTTAAAAAACCCCACAGAGGTGAAAAGGTTCATTGCTGTGCTCACCAGTCCCAGCAACACAAACCAGCACCACATCACTGATCATTCCTACAGAGCATAGGGAATCTGAAGGATTAATGAAGACATTGCCAGGACCCAAACTGCTACACTCGGACTGGCAGGTGAAGAAGCAGAGCCTACTTCCACCCACCCCATACGGAGCCAGATTCCTCACCTGATGGGGTAAGTGTTGGTGTGAGAATGGAGCCAGCACTGCATGGGCTTGCCCAGCACGTTCCGCAGGGTGACCTGAGAGCCGTAGGCCACCTCTAAGGGCTGACCCTGAGTGATTCGAGCCAGCCCACCCTGAGAAGGGCAAGGACAGGGTAAGTACAAAGAAGAAACAACCCAGAGGCTGTTTAAATTCTGTTGAGTCACATGCCACTTCAATACAGCAGTATCTTCACACAGTGCCTTCTCATTTGGTTTTATCTACCAAAATCAAGTCTTGCAGCACCATACTCAATAGATAGTAAATATACCAACACCTGAAAAACTAAGACTACAGGGTCTCAGGAAATATCCCTAAAGCCATGTTCTGAAAAACAGGCTAAGCACTCCTATTGGATACCATGTCACCACATGAGAGTTCAGTACTGTACCTACTTCTGTGGAGTTTCCTGTAGAAAGGGACAAACCTTCAGCAGAAGAGTGAATATATTGCTCTTGGTTCACTGGGAAAAGCTTTTGGTCTGTTATTAGGATTTCAGTCATTACTGCTTCACCTTAAAGCAGTACTACAGCAGCAAAATAGTTAAATGACATAAAAGGGAAATAATATGCAGGATCAAAGAACAGGATTGAACACCACTTAATAATGAACATTTCCCCTTCTTCTCTCTAATAAACCAGTTCCAAGACCACATTTCCTTTACCTCTAAGCTGGCTTGGAAAGCACTTGTCATGATCTGGTCGTGAGGCCCAGAGCGATACAGCAAAGCCAAGTGAACATAGAAGAAGGAGAGGTACATCCCCATGGGGATGATGATGAGGGCCAGACCCCGGGCTAGAAAATGGCACAGCAAGGAAACCTGGAAGAACAGACAGAACTCACTGGCCCATGCTCTAGATATTAAAAATTCCAGAGCACTTAGCTTGTTTTGTTTGTCTTTTCTAAGTTTTCCCCACCACTTCCATTCAGCTGTAACTTTTTGGACAACTGGATAACTTCCAGCAAGGATTTGAAGTGGAGCTGGCAGGAGTGTGTGAGACAAGTGCATGTTCTGAGTCACACATCACCAAGACATGGATAACAGCAGGAAAGACTGTCACACACACATATTGTTCTTAAACTTAATTCCATCTTCCCCAGAACTGAACTGAGAACTGTGCTACGACAGGAGGGTTTCCAGACAAGGAATTTTAGTACAAAAGCCAGCCACAGACAGCAGTGTTATCTGTGGGCTTGAAAGGCTCCTGCACTGGAAAGTTACAAATAATAAATTTTGCATGCTGTGCTACCTACATTTGACAAGTTCTGGTCCCCTATCATGTGCCAGAAGTGGAGTCCTGCAGTGGCCAAGAGCAGCATATACGTAAACAGGGCCATATATTTCACTCTGAAAAGAAAGCGAATTAAAAACGAACATGGTTAAAAACTACACAATTACCTAACACAAGATATAAATATTCAAATATTCTCTTGAACAGGAGGCATTAAATCCAGGTAAGACATCATCACTTACCCAACTGCACAAGAACAGGCTACTCCAGTCAGCAGGAGCCAAAACCACCAGCTTCCAGAGAAGGCACTTAAAGATAAATGTACTGAATCACTTGCTAGGTTCAGTTTAAAGATAATTTTACTTTACTAAGGATTACTTCATCCTCTGCAAGCATCAGAGAACGAAAGAGACAAATATCTCTAAATTCAATGCCTGCAAACAGTTACAAAGGAGCATTAAGTGATATCATCAGTGTTTCTGTGCACAGAAGGAAACCTTCCAGTAAAAAATCTGGGTGGGCAAAGAAATGCTCCCAAGGCATTTTATTTCTATTTTAATATTAAAAAAAGACAACCCTGCTAACAGTAAAAACAGTCTTTAACACTGCTCAGGAGAAAACTTCTGGGGCAGCCATATGAGAGGTCAAAGCACCGGATTTTACAGACAGATGAAGTGAGCTGCAGAATGGTTAAGAGGCATAGAAAAACACAGTCTGTGACAAATAAAAAAGTCACCATGAGAATATCCAACAGGGTGGGAGACAATTCAGCTTTACCTGTGCTTTTGCAAATTGTAGAACTTCAGGTAGGACAAAACTGCAAGCAGGATAAAAAAAATCAGTATTGACTCCAGAAGCATGAACCTTGATTGAGTGATCAGAGAGTTCTCTGTTGGAAAAGAGAGACAGACACAAAATTAGAGACACTTCTCTATAGGCAAGTGCTAGCTGAGACATTTAAATTGTTATCCAGCAGAAGGACCTGCCCTTTTAGAGACAGCCAATTCCTACTGGCTGCAATGGGGAAGTGCTGGGTTTAGAGGGACAAAAACCTTCCAGCAGGAGCAAATTACATGGCCATAACTGTTTCCAAGACAAAGAGCTGGGTGAGCAGTAAAGTCTGTCAGGAGGCAGATAAAGCTGCTGCGCTTCCTACAAAGGCAAAGAAAATCAGTACTGGGAAATCCAGAGAGGTGCTTCTCAAGGCAAAGAGTCCAGGCAATGAACCCAGCCAGCAGTGAGCACCACAACAGATCTGCAGGAAAGGGAGCTGCAGTGAGCCAGAATCAGAACAGCTGGTAGCTAGGAGAGGTTTCTCTTATCAGGCTGCTAAAGGGCTGCTGAGAGACTCTGTTCCTCTCAGGCAGCTGCCAGCAGCCCCTCACTGACAACAGAACCAGCTGAGTTGCACACACCAGAACAGAGTCAAATCACAGTGCTAAGGACACAGGCTGGTTTGCTGCCATTTGGAGATGAAGAAATTTGATGAGCTCTGACTGCAAGCAGGGTGGTCCTGCTGTTAAAAACCAGTATGTTGTAACTCATCCTGTAAACCTCTGAGGAAGGGAGTACAGGCCTCCTTGGATACAAGAAATGTGGTTTCTTGTGAGGCTTTTAAGGCTGCCTACTTTGCTTAATATTGAAATGAACTTGTATAAAGCCTAGAAGGGCAGTCTGCTGCAGAGCTGTGAGGATGGAGGAGACCAGGGAGGCTCAGCACAGACTGACACAGGCCACTGATGTGTTCTCAGCATTTTCTGGGGAGATGCTACCCTGCCCTAAACATTCCTAAGGGGAAAAGGGACTCTCTTCCCCATGTATGAAAAATGAGGCTCAGTGGAACAATCTTACCTAAGAGAATCAGAAGAGCAGCTCCAAGTGCAGCACAGTGGGAGAAGTGCAGTTCAACCAAAATCTGGTAGGCTAAAGGCACACAGAGAGCACCAGCCAGCGCTGGCAGGAGTCGCAGGGACCACACGGGAACATTCATGCTGTATTCTGAAACAGAAAACAGGAAACTGTGATCCACCAGTTGGGAAACTTAACTGCAGAGAGGCCAGACCAAGACAGAATTTCTTAGTTGTTAGATTAATCTAACTCCTACTTGTACTAATTTGTCCATCTGGTCTTGCTTAAACTGTTTAGCTGATTTAGAAAGCCTGTTCTATGAATTCACAGTGCTTTTAACTTGTACTAGAGACCTGCAGAAGACTTGTTTAAAACGAGAAGTGAAGGTGTTGGATAAAGTGTTACTTCCACTAGACAGGCAAAAGGAATCTGTCAGTTGCTGAAATTTTGCTTATTTTCTCTAAAGAATGAGACAGTTGAAAACAGCTCTTACCAGCTCCGATCCTGTTCCACAGGAAGTTTCCATCAAACCCTCCTAAGTAACCTACAACATAAACAAGAGAATTTCCAGTCTCAAAACAGATACGAAACCTGCTGCTAAATTGGGAACCATTTCCCAAACCCACAGCTTTTCCTTGCATGAAGGCCCTCTTTCCCAAAAGGGTCCTTTTTGATACTGTTCTGTCTGCAGCAGAATGTACAGAGGCACAAAGAATACAAATTGGGAACAAGAGATCCTCAGTGACAAAGTCAGATGTATATTTAATCCCTCCTTCCCTCCCATACAGACACTTTCATGTTGTGATAGCTACAGAAAGGAACTGAGGCTTGTCACTAGCAGTTCTCATCTTACCCTTCTCTTATCCAAAGGATTGGATAGCAGTGAGGTGATGGATACATGCCTTCATCATCCCCCTCTACTCATGCAATAGCCCCCTAACAATCCCTAATAAAGGAAAACTCAATTATCTCTACATCAGAATCTCTCACCTGCCTTGTGCCTTCCCCCCATAACTGGATCTGATGATCCATTTCTAACCAGCACCTCTCTCTTCCACAGAAACAGGCACTTCCCAACCCCAGGAGACCCTACCTCCTAAGGCCAGCAGCATGTGGCCAAAAGGCGGGCCACTGTCATCCACAAAGAAGATCCTCTTCATGTAGAGTGAAACAAATTGGCCATAATAAACTTCATCGAACCTGAAACACCAGAGGCAGAAATATGTCAAATGTAACTGGAATTATCCTGCAGGGACACTTGGAAAGCAAACACTGATTTGTTGGCAGAAAGCTAAGAATGCAACGAAGCACTGAGGCTTTGCCCCTTCTCCTCAGGGGGTTTTATTAGGGAAGGGCTATCACTGTATTGGGATTGTTCAGTCTGGAAAAGAGAAGGCCACAGGGGTGACTTAGCTGTGGCCTCCTGGTACCTGAAGGCAGCCTGCAGGAAAGATGGGAAGAGACTACAGCAGCCTGGAGTGGCAGGACAATGGGGAATGGCTTCACACTGACAGAGAGTGGGTTGAGACTAAGTTTTAGGAAAGAATTCTTCCCTGTGAGGGTGGGGAGGCCCTGGCACAAGTTGCCCAGAGAAGCTGTGGCTGCCCCATCCATGGAAGTGTCCAAGGCCAGGCTGGACAGGGCTGCAGCACCAGCCCTGTGTCCCTGCCCACGGCAGGGGTGGAATGAGATGAGCTTTAAGGTCCCTTTCAACCCAAACCAGTCTGGCATTTTGTGATACTGATTTACAGAGGCTGACATCGGTCAAGTTGGGCTCCTCTGCTCCTGCATTCTTATTCACAAATGTTTGAAAAACAGGTTTGTGTCGTTCAGGTAGAAAAGAAACTTTACTCACACCACAGCCCGTGGATAGCAAAGCCCCCAAAGACGACTTATTAATCCCATCACAGTCAGTGCCACGAGGTTCACATTGATCTTTGCAGTGACCACAACTGGCTCCTTCAGAAACCCCAACATTCTGTCAAAGGTTTGTCTGAACCTTCGAGAACAGAAGAGAACAGCAGTCACCCTTTGGCACACAGAGAGCTGAACACTTCACAGAAAACATCAGGCCTAATTTCTGCTACAAGCAGCTCATAGTCATTCATTTCCCAAAATCCTCTTGCTTTTCATGTTTCTGTGTTTCTATTCTTACCTACAGGACTAATTGTAAAAATAAAGTTACTAAACTGACATACTTTGTATCTGCCCTGCTTCTGCCTGCAGTAGTAAGCTAGAAACCCTGTTTATTCTCACACTGGTTCTGCAGAAACACAGCAGCTTAGTTCTCCAGCCTATATTCTGCTTTGTGCAAGCAAACCTCACAGCCCAAATTCTGATGCTACTGACGGACAACCCATGTGCTCAGGCACCTGACAACCTCACTAGCTGAGCTATTTAGAGCTCAGGTAGCTTAAAAAAAAACCCTCCAAAAAATTACTTCCTTGCAAACTTAGGTATTTCTTTGGGGCTATTTAGAGCTCAGGTATCTTAAAAAAAAACCTCAAACAAGCTACTTCCTTGCAAACTTAGGTATTTCTTTGGGGGTGGGGAAGGGAGAGGCAGACTCCCCAAAGCCCCTCTGCATTAGAAAGGTGGTTACTGGAGCACGTGTATTGGTGCTGTTTCAGCAGAAGTGCTAAAACCTCGGTCAGAAAATAGCAGAGCATCAGTGCTGTGTCTCCTCACCTCAACACAACGGAAAGTTACCAGAACAGATCCATCTGCGTGGCTTTGATCAGGAGAGAACAAAGAGAGACGCGAGCACATCACCACCATCCAGAGCGGTGCCACTGGCCTGGTTTCTCCCTGCCTACAAAACACAGGCGCTGCGTGGAACAGAGGTTTTCAGGAGCCCCTGGCAGAGCTGTGCTCCCACCTGAGCTCTGCCACCCCCTCCCAGGCCCCGGGACCCCGGCAGCGCCTGTCGGAGGCCCTGCTGATCCCCGCGGTAGAGCTGGGCCCGGGGCAGGGGTGCAGCACCACCTCGGGCTCCTCCTCAGGGCACCCTCAAACCTCTGCAGCCCTTATGAGGGGGGGAGCAGGACCGCCCCCCACCCCGCCTCGTTCCCCCTTTAAGCTCTCGGGGGGCAGCAGGACCACTGACCCCACAGCTCGCCCTCAGAAGGTCACCAGGACGCACCACCCACCCCGTACCCAGCCCTGTATCCTCCCTTGAGTCCTTCTGGGGGGCACAGAGCACCAACCCTAATCCCCCCCACCCTCCGGAGACACCAATCCCCCCCAGGCCTCGCCCACCCCCCTCACCGGTACGGAGGGGGAGCGGAACCAGCACTGGGACCGGGAACACGACCGGGACCAGCACTAGGGTCAGGACCGGGACCGGAACCAGGACTGGGAACACGACCAGGACCTACACTAGGACTGGAATTAGGATCGGGACTGGGACCGGGACCGTGACCAGGACTAGGACTTGGGATCGAGACCCAGACGGGGACCGTGACCAGNGCGACCCGCCCGCCCCACACGGCGGACCGCCACCAGAATCAGGATCAGGACTGTGATCGAGATGGGGACCGCGACCCGCCCGCCCCACACGGCGGACCGCCACCAGGATCAGGATCAGGACTGTGATCGAGATCGGGACCGCGACCCGCCCGCCCCACACGGCGGACCGCCACCAGGATCAGGATCAGGACTGTGATCGAGATGGGGACCGCGACCCGCCCGCCCCACACGGCGGACCGCCACCAGGATCAGGATCAGGACTGTGATCGAGATCGGGACCGCGACCCGCCCGCCCCACACGGCGGACCGCCACCAGGATCAGGATCAGGACTGTGATCGAGATCGGGACCGCGACCCGCCCGCCCCACACGGCGGACCGCCACCAGGATCAGGATCAGGACTGTGATCGANTGGCCGTTCCGCGCGCCGCGCTCCACGCTCCACCCGCCCCCTACCTACGCCGGATGTGACGTTAGACGCACGCGCCGCGCAGGGGCGGACCCAGGGGAACCCGGATGTGTTGCCACGGCAACGACCGGGCCCGGTGTTCCCGCAATGGCCGCTGTGAGGGCCCCGCCACCACCCGAGGTCACGGTCCTACCCACGGACCGCGGCCGAGGGTGCCACGGCACCCCCAGCACTGTGCCCATCCCCAACCCTACTCTGGGGCATCACAACTTTAAAAAAAAAGCGCCCAGGTTTCTAACTAAAATAACCAGACAAGGGACTGGGGAATTTGAGAAAAGCATAATCTGCTTTATTTTTTTTAATTTTTTTTTTATTTAAATAAGGAGAATTCTTTCATATGGAAAGAGCTAATACAATCACATATTTGAAAGGAGAAACAATAGGTACTGAAACGAGGAGAAGGGCAATAAAGAGTGTGCCGCAACTGGCCTGGCGATTCCGTGATTCAAATTCCGGTCCGAGTAAAAGTTTCCAAAAAATATTAACAGGTTGCACGTTTACACAATTATCCATCGTCTGCCCTTTCAAATATCTGGTCTACATGAAAAGACAAAGAGAGGAAAGGCCAAAAAAAATTTACTATACAGGTCATGAAGTTAAAAGCTTTAAGGAGGACAGTATCCCCTCGAGAAACAACAAATGCAATTTATACAGAACCAGAGGGAGGATTCCAGCTAAGGACAATGCCTCGAGACATGCGAAAGGGTGAGCGCCTCACTGCTGCAGCTGTGATTCCTGGGGGAACAGTCAAGGACATCTGGAGCAGCCAGAACAAGCCACTAAACCCAAGGGAGTGTCTACGGCTTCTGGGAAAACCTGGTGGCCTTCGGATTAAAATAAACAACAAAAATAGCTGGACTCTACTGTCTCTTCTTTGCTTCAGCAAAACGCACCTTTTCTGTCCGTGGGCCACAACTAAGCACGCTGGTGGCTGCTGTAAATTAAATTTTATTCACAAATGCAACTTTCTTATGAAGAAACTGGGCTGCTGAATAAAAACGAACCAGTGCTACAAGGAATTAACCTGTACATAACCAGCCTGGAGTAAAAGGGAGGGTTAAGAAAATGCAAGAGAAGGAGATCCTGGCATGCAGGGGTGCTGGCTGCAACGTGACCGGAGTAGCCAAGAGGCGAGACACAGCCGAAACACTCAGCTCATTTTGAATACCTATCTATAAATACACAGGAACCACAGGGCAGCTTGCAGCTCTGCAGCATTCCTGCAGGGAAGGTGTCGATGGAGTGAGTGCCTCTGTGTGAACACCACACGCACGGACAGCAAACACATCCAGAGGTGCTGACACTGCACAGCTGGCACAGCCAGGAGCAAGCTATGGAACACCAACAGCAATACCTGTGTCACTGATGACTGTGCTGCTTCTGCTTGTCATTCAAAATATACTGAGTGCCCCTTTCCCCCCCTCCCCAGACTTGAATGTTGATTTATTTTTCAGTTAGGAGCTAAGAGCAGAAGGGCGAGGAAAGCAGCGCTGACCGGGGAGCTGCTGGCCATGACTCGCTGTGTGACAGGGAACTGCTCACACACACAGGTGCTTCAGACCCTCTGCCAAACACGAGCAGCAAAGCCAGCCTCTGAACATTCCTGCTTCATTCACCTGCTGCTGCTGCCAAGATGGATTCCACCCTTCCCTCCCGCTGCACCCTGCACCCTTCCCAGCAGAAGGAGCCTGCAATTTGGTAGCCGACTTCCACTCAAAGCTAAAGCAACTCACAAAGGAATAAATCAGCAATAAATCAACGCTTCAGGAGCGCAGACAGCAAGCAGAAGGACCCTCTAGAACGGTATTGATACGTTCTGTGCATCTCCATCCTCCTCTCCATGCTGGATTTTTATCAGCATTCCAGCTCCCTCAGCATTTCTGCTCCTGTGAGGATCAGAGGCTTTTCCTTTTGACTCCAGAGCACCACAAACTGCACTAACCTTGGACTAGCTTTAAACAAACAAACAAACAAGCAAAAATATAAGCCAGAGAAGGATATTGCACCGTAGAAAATTGGGCTCTAAAACTGCTTTCCATCACACAAAACTCCACTAAGTGAGAGAGAGTCTTGCCAACTGCAGCTGACAGTCACGCAAAGGTGAGGAATGGAATGAAGCTCACATGCATTTCTTGGCCTTTCCTGCACAGAATAATTCAGACATAATATATAAATAGAGCAGTGAAACAATTACTTTTTCACCTAGACCTACAACATCAAATACGTATAAATAAATTCTAGTGTTTTATTCTGTTGGGGGAAGGAATGGAGGGATTAAAAGAGAAAGGGTGACCTTTTTCAACAGGAAGTTTTGTAGTTCTGATGGCATTTACACCAGAGGGACTGCAGTAAGTTAAATCTTGCAATAACCCAGTTTCTCCAACACGTTTGACCATTTTGAAGTCATACAGGTGGGAGGAAGGAGGTTAGTGTCTTTGTGAAGCTGAAGTAGTGTGTCTAGAGTAGGGAAGAGATGAGAGGGGGGCTCAGGTAAGTCTCTTTAGCCATTAGTTAGATTCTGGGCTCATATTAGCTAGGGCCAGCTGGGCAGAAGGATAATAAAAAAATCCCAAACAGACAATTCTGCTGTTAATGGCATTTCAAGGGAGAAGACAGAAATGAGGGTGGGATGACTTACTGGTGGTGCAATCTTTGGAAAACACTGGGAGCAGGACTAGCAGATGAGGATGCAGGTCTGGGAGATGTCTGAAGGTTGGGGAAATACTTGTCACTAAATCTCAAACCCTGTACTTTAAGGAGGATGCTAGAGAGATGCTGGCACACTCTGCTCTGAAATTAAAAGCCATAAAACCTAAGAAAAAAAGAGCTCTTATTTTTTCTTAAAGTACCATGCTATCCCTTTCCCTTTGGGTTCTCTGCCATTATCCATGGGGACACCTGTGGAGAGGGGACATTACTATGCCTAAGTTAGTTTAGGTTTCTAAGCTCTTTAAAGCTACTGTATAAAAATCATATTTATGCCTAGCTTAAAACTTCAAATGCATCCTTACAAAGTTACAAAGGATCTTTTTCCAGAAAGGGAAGGCGGGGGGGGGAAAAGCAAACAAAGAAACAAGAACACCTTTCAGATCCCTTCCCCAATACATTCTTTGTTCAAAATATCTTCTTTGGAACCACCACCAAATGACTTTCTGCCACCCAGCAGAGGCCGACACACAGCCCATGAGCGAGCTACCACCTCCAAAAATGGTTCTGTCTCTCACTTCAGAGTGACCAGCCTACTTTACATTTTGAAAGAGCTAAACAACACAAACCAAGTTAGCTGAAAGTAGTTTTTACTTTAGACTACCATTAGGTGAAGGACTCCAAGCCCTTTCAGGAACTTTTAAGTCCATCCTAAAAAATCTACGTACGAACGCACGCACGCACACACACACACACACACAAACCAAAACCAAACAGCCAAAGAAATAAAACCCAACCTCTCCCACTGGGATCTTCCTTGTATAGATCATCGAATACTGGAGAGGAGCGGTGAGGTGACGATGCTGTACACACACTATATGCAACTGCATCAGAGTAAAGAACCCTTTGCTGTTCACCTGGGGAAGGAGAGGAGGAGGATGATTCCAAACTGCCTCTGTAACCACGCGCTTCCAACCCAAACCAGGAGGTTCCAAGTGTGCCTTGCAGAGGGGCTCCCTTACCCACGTGTTTCTATGCAAATTTTACAAAAGGCCGAGGATTAGAGGAACAGAAAGCAAGACTCAGGGAAAAGAGCAAAGCTTAGGAGAGCAGCCCCGAGGGACCAACACAATATAGGATAAGCCTCAGGAGACACGAAGAATTCAAGCAGCCAAGGCAGGGAGCATGAGAGAGCATCACAACTACAAAAAGTAGTCCATACAGACCCGTTGGCTCTAGCCAACTTTTCTGATCCATGTGCTGTGAGGAGAATTTTTTTTCTTCCTAACAAATGTTACATTTTGTAAATCTATGATTTACATTTTGGTGTGTGTTTTACAGTCACTAAAAAAATCTGAAACGCGCGAAAAGGAAAAATCAAATACCTAGATCTGTACGAGCTTGCAACAGAAATGTGGTGGTTTAGGTTTTTTTCCTTCAAATGAAAATGCCAAATCTAGCTGTGCACGAAGCACCCCAAAGCTGTGTTGAAGTGGTACAAGTTTCAGGATTTATGCACCATGTACTATGTGTCTTTAGTACACATTTACTCCTAATGCAAGTACTGCTTCTAGCTTAAAACAAAAATACTGAAAAATTAACAAATGCCGTAATTGTCCTGGTTTTTTTAATCCAATAGTCTGAAAGACTAAATCATCTGGGGAAATACACCCAAACAAACTCGAACTCTCAACATAGCACAGAACCATATACAAAACTAAGCGGAGTTTTGTCAGAACATCATTTTACCTGAAGGGAATTCTTTTCTGAAAGGAACGAGGAAAGAAGAAAGAAGGGGGGGAATGAGAGAACATATAAAAGTTCTGCTATAAACAAAGATACAGCTTTTTCGTAAAAACCTCAGCTGCCTTTAAAACGAAAAACCTCAAACTAACCCCTCTCCCCCACGTTGCCACTCTGCTGAGACAGAAGTAAGGAAGGAGAAGGATGGGCTTTGCCAAGTGAGCAATCACAGCTACCTGTGGATGGGGCATGGTGGGGGGGGAATAAAAAAAAAATGGCTAAAGCCACTTAAAAGTCACATGATAGGTTTGTTTTAAAGCAAGCAGGTCAATGTCATATCCACTGTTTCAAACTGCTTTGTTGGGAGAGGGGCTTGAATGATGTCACTGTAGTCAGTCAGTGTGGGGTGGGGATAGATCTGGTGAGATTTTCAGGAGATACAGTGGGGTCCAGTCTAAGCTGTGGTGCCTCTCAGGCAGCAGGACCAGCCAGGCATCAGAGGTGCTCCTAGGCCTTGCTCTCCTCCACTTTGACTGCCTGCGGTTTGATCGCTCCTGTGCGCACCGGCTTCATCTGGTTTGTGGAGGCTGTTTCTTGCAGCTTCACTGCTCCCAGATTGGCTTTGTTATCATCCACCCGCTGCTTTGCCTTTTGACACAAAAACCAAAGCATTAGCTAGGACAGACACCTCTAGGCAGACAGAATAAGCAAACTTCAAGCAAGACATCAAATTTGCTCCTGTAACACTTCCTATTTAAGAATCTCAGTGTCTCACATACTTGGCAATGCAACTAACTCATAAATACTCCACAGTAGAACAGGTAATCCTCTAATCTATCCTGACTTTCAAATCACACAGCATTACTCTTGGACTTAGTGAAACACCCACCTACCCAGGGGAAAATACCAGCTCCCACATGGAGCTTCGGTTACACAGGCCTTTCTACCTTGCTGCCTCTCCTCTGCAGCCCAAGGCACAGTCACAACAGTGTAGAAGAGCAGGTATTTTTGGGCTGTACAGAGAACTCAGGTACGCTACCTGTTGTACATAGTGTCCTTGCACAGAGCCCATGCTCACTGCTGGTCCCGACGGCTTCCCGCTGGGGCTGGCAGAGCTAGGCCTGGAAATCGAAGAGTCGACAACATTCATGGAGTAAATTCTACAATGGAATGAGAGCCTTATTCATGTGTGAAAGAAAAAAAGACAGCAAAGCAGCAATAGACAGGGCACGCGTCTGTGCTGTGCAGATCAGTGAGCTCCACAGTCCAAATGTCAACACACAGGTTGGTTAGGAGAAAAAAAAACAGACTGAATGTCCCAAAAGCCTCAATGACCTGATGTGTCTGGACATGAGCACTCCCATCTTTAAGACCACGAACATTTATTCAATGATCCTCAGATTTCCCACCTTCACAAGCACACATCAATTCCAATCTGTCTTTGACACTCAGTGAACAGGCAACCTAATGCACTTCCCACAAAGCACCAGGTCAGATACAGACACTGGCCCACACTCAAGATGAAAGCCATGACCATGCATTTAGAGACAAGTATTTGGACTGAGGCAAGCACATTCTAGATATGAAAACCCAAGTGGATCTTGCACAGGGATGATGGGTGCACCACGCTTCTCCCCCATCCTAAGGAGCCCAAGTTCTGTGAACATCTCACCTGTACGTGTGTGGGGACGGTACAGACCCTCCGGAGGACATGCTTTGTTTACCATCGGAGAAATGAAACCCTTTCATTTCCATCTGGGAGGACTACAGAGGAAAATGAGTGAGAGAGAGTATCATCTTTGCATTCACAAATCACTCATTAATTCATATAGACACTTAAGCCCAATCTTTGCCCTTCTCCCCATTGTGCCCATTAAAAGAAGAAATACTTTTCAGGTGAAGAAAGTGAGGCTTGTAAGTGAAATAATCTATTTGTATTAAAGCACCAAGCCAGCAGCACAAGCAAATACAGAACCTGGAAGTTAACTGCTGTGCTCTCTCTCCCCTATAATAAGACAAACTTATGATATGAATCCATCAAACCAGACATGACATTAATATACCTACTCAAATGGACAAGCTTCACAACAGAGTGAAATATCTGGGCAGTATTCCAACTGTGTCTGGAGCTCACCACCCCTCAAGCACTCTGGGGAAACCTGTGTAAACATGTAATAAAACTGGAGACTCCAAACTGGATCAAGGAAGGATGTGGCTCCCTGGAAACAGAATGATGACCAGCAGCAAAACCTGAAAACTGCTGGCTTGCACTTTGGAGATGATGGGAAAAGGGTTCCTTCATTTTAACAGCAATCCTTGGCTTGGATATTTAAGGATCCCAAACAAGCCATTCTCCCCTTTAACAAGCAAGGAGTAAAACTTCAACGCAGGAGGGGTTACTGAATGCCATGAGCAGCACCAGGACTTAATCCTTACCTCCCTGCTGGCAGCAAGAACAGAAGGCTGGGATCCAGGAGGGAGGATTCTTCGGGGAGCTCCTACAGGCAGGTTTTGCCCCTGAGGAAGCTGGATGGACTGTGGCAGAAGCAGGGGCTGCTGGCCAGAGCCGTAGCGGGGCAGAGGCAGCTGGGAGCCAGGCACAGGCATTGTCAGCTGTGTGACAAGGACATGTAGTTACCTCAACGGCAGTAACACTCTCGTGTTTGACACGCTGCCTCCCAACACCCTGACAGCACAGCCTTGCCAACAGGAAGCTCCCCAACAGTGCAGTCTGGCACGGAGTAAATTCAAATCACTGTAACAGAGGGACTTTCACACTGAAATGGATGTTCTGGCAGTGCTGCCAACACCCTTATCACCTGGGTTAACATGCCATCAAGTTAACCTAACTGCCCTTGGATAGGGGCTTTCCTCCATTCCTAGAGCCCAGTTTCCCAGTCTTCCTCATGGTCACTTCATGGGTCTGTTTTCCCTTGATACAATGGCAGTGTCAGCGCAGTGGCAGGTGCTTTGTTTTCACCTTTGCTGCCCAAACCAGAAAATCTCCTACACTTTTACACCAAAACATTTTGAGGATTGGACCTCTAGAGAAAGCGATGCGGACCTCAGCTCCATGTTTCGTGGTGAGCTTCAAACCAGTGATGGACGTAATTAAGAGCAATTACAAAAGACAACGTAGCTCAGGGCTGAGGCGCCTCCTGTTCCCTCTGATTTTCTCACAACTGCTGGATTTGGGAGGTTCTATCAACACTTCAGAACAAATAAATAAACCAATCTAAGGCTGGCAAAAGAAATCAAGTTACTCGCTTATGATGGATAAAGCATTTCTTCAAATATTTACTTTGCCAGTATTCTCTGTGTTTTCCTCACCTAAGTTACTTTCAGGATTAACCCTTTACGTCAGTCACAACATAAAAATCCCTCTGAAACAAAAAATAAACCTTAACAAGTTGCACAAGATACACGTAAGATGAGTTTAATAAAATTATCAAATTTCTCCAGAGAATCAGAGCACATGCCCACAAACACAGCTATGCTCACAGTAGAATTCAATGTTTTTATGTGAACCATGCTTTATTAAAACATTTTCACACATTGAAATTCCTGTTGGGATTCTGCCAAACAGATCAGCAGAAGTTGTAAATAAGACTTGGACGACAAATGAACTGAGAAGACGGATGAGCCTTTAATACGAGTTCCTAGTTGCCCTGGAAGCTGAGGTGATGGGAGAGATGATTGGGATTTGGCTCTCGGAAGAGGTACTTTTAGGACAACCATTGCATCATGGCCTCCTATGCATGCGGCACTGGAAGGTTTGACTTCCACGTTACAAAATGACATCTCAGCAGGGACAGACAAGGTATTAGCAACCATCTCATTAAATAAGGTGCTGCATATGTGAAACCATGGTTCACAGAACAGTGTCTCAAGGAAATCTTCTGCCTCTTTACAAAGAGTTTAGTTCAGACAGACATGTTACAACCCATTCTCAGAAACAAGTGGCTGTGAATTAGCCTGGACCAAAGGAGTGGCTCGCCAGTCCTGCTCCTAACCTGTGTGAGCTGAGAGTCCATCATCTGGGAGGCTCCCATACCAGCCTGGTTTATCTGGCCCTCATAAACCAGTGCCTGGCTTCCGTTCATGGGCTGATAGGGGGACCCAGACTGGGTTTTCACCACCTCCAAGGGCTGCATGCCTGGGAAGGCGGAATACGGAGGCTTCAGAGCAGTGCCTCCTGTCAGGACCATGGTGCTGGGCTGGGACAGACTGGGGTGCATATACACCTGAGACCTGCAGGAGAAAAACGTGCTTCAGTCATTACGCACAAAACCTTTGGAGACTGTACAAACACACCCTGCCAACCCGTATCTGGGCTTGCCATCAGTTCTCACACAACTAAACTGACAGCTTCGAAATAAGCTGTGATGCCACCTTCCATTTTAGTTACTAGGATTTTTTACTTCCACTCTTAAGCCTTTTACAACCACGTCCTTGTGTTGCAGGAATATTCAACAGAACAACATTGTGTAGTATCTAGTATTTATGTTTCAATACCCCACACTACAACCTGTGGATTAGCAGTTAAGGGCGGATTCAGGTTACCTAAAGTCTGCAGCAGTTTTGCAAAGCAGGAAAAAATCAGAACTTAAAGATTCCAACAGCTCTAGCAAATAAAAAGGGTTTTTTTAAAATCTCAGTGTTTAGGCTTTTGAGGCACTAAGTACTAATTCAGATTTTTCACTCTCATGCTCCCTACACTGGCACTGTTATTAGGGGAAGGAAACAGCATTCGAGCAAAGGGGAAAGGGAAGATGAGTGTGGAGTATCTGATCAATGTACACAGAAATGAGGAACATAAGAGGGCAAGCACAAGGAAAGGGAAACTGGAAGCAGTTACCTGAAGGGCTGTATGGAGCTGTACATCTCCTGGGACTGGGAAACAGGCAGACCACCCCTCAGTCCAAGCTGAGCTTGGGCCTGTAAGGATGTGTGGAGGGAAATGGGAATCTGTTGAGCAGCAGCAGCCTGCAGAAGAAATTAATATGACTGAGATGTACAAGAGGAGCCAGAAGCTCTCCAAGGCTGTTAAAAACCCATCAGTTCCCTGCATGAGTCAATCCACAAGTGACAATTATCTACACTGTGCCTTTACCCAGCCCTGCGTCATGCCCCAGAACAGCACCACTGCCAGGAAGACACTGCACAGGCACCCAGAGGTTGATGCCTGCAAGGAGCGTTTGATGGACATGAGGGAACCAACATGCTCCTCACACAGAGCAGGCACTGACAATCCCAGCTCTCACCTGCCTGTACTCTACCTTGTAAGAGCTCTTCTCAGCCCTATCAACACCCTGTTTACTAGGGAACTTACTCATCAGTACTGACTGGCTGGAGAATTCACTGAAAGTCACTTCATCTCACACAGGTCTCAGCATCTGCTTCAGTTAAAACCAGTCCAAGGGCACTGGTACAGAAGGGGAGAAACTCCTCAATTCCCTCCCTGCAGTTTCACTAACCTCGGACACACTGGGAAGTAGCATTCAAGGAACCTAAAGGGAGCCACATCTAAGTTCCTTTGGGCTATGAAAGGGGAAAACTACTCCTCATTTCTTAAACACCACCCTGAAGAATCCTTGAAAAACCACTTGGAAGCTGTATTGCTCCTTTACCTGTTGGTAGCTCTGCTGCTGAGGTATTGTCTGAGGGACCAGGCGGGGCTGACTTGCAAACACGTGGCCATCCAGATACAGGGGTGGAATATGGTTACCTGGACATCAGAAAAGACAGGCTGTAAATTCAAGGTACAGGGGAGATAAAGGCACAGCAGCCTGCAGAGATCTGTAAGTCAAGACTATTTCCTACCTCTCAGCAAGTCAACACAAACATAGTACCCATTCAGAAGAATCTGTTAAGCTCCTAAATCCACATACCAACATCAGCAGTAGCAGGATTGCTGAGAACTAATCACACCTTTCTCTAAGAGGCTGAATGTAAACCCAGGTTTCCAACTTCCTCAAGAGAGTCAGACACTAGCAGTTCAGAAGTTGGTAACCTGTACTCCAAACTAAATGCCAGAAACCTACTCTGCAACCATCTCATCTTTGCAGCTATGAGGGGCAGAAAGACCAAACACGGTGTTTAAGACCTTGACACAGGAGATCTAAAAGCCATGTTCACCCCGGAGGGTGGCACCAATTAGTAACTGCTGTGCCACTCCTTCCATGCAGATGGGAACCACAGGATTAAGCAGCAAGATTAGAGTGGGTGAGGAAGGAAGTCACCTGACTTGGAACAATCTGTTTACCAAGTGGAAGCTAATAACAGAGCCACTACACATTTCGCTCTGTTCTTGAATTGAGACATGAGAAAGTGAATAAATGAGAAGCCCTTTGGGAGTCAGAGAATCCCAGTATATTTCCTCTTTCCAGATGCTCTCCCTAGTTACACACACTAACATGACTGAGTTAAGCTTTTCCTTCCACTCAAGGACAGCGACGCGTTCCCCCCCAAAAAAAGTTCTGTAAGCTATAAGCCAGCTGCTGTTATTGCATACAAAGAGCAAAAGGTGCTCAGAACCTGTGACTTCAATGGCAAAACAAGCAGAGGAATGGCTGATACTGATATTGGGACTGTTGAAGCCTCTCAGCCATAGGTCTCTTCCCTTCTATTCTACTGGGCACACAGTAAAGGGTAAGCAAGATCTACTGAGACATCAGAGAAACTTGCCACTACACAGGGAGAGCTGTCTTTGTTTTAAGCTTACATCCGTCACATTCTTCAAAGTGGGGAGACAATCACTCTTTCTGCCTTGCCTGAGCTGTTAAGGATCTGTCAAACACCAGCCAGCCAGTTACTCTACATGGAAGCTCTTCTCACTGTACTCTCATCTTCTAGAACCAGAGGATGACTCCCAGATAGCAACCAGACAGTGCAAATGCTGCTGCAGTTTGCAAGTACCTGGAATAGATGCAGAAGGTGCTACAGATGCCACAGGCATAGGAGGCATAGAAACTCCGCCAAAAGAGCTGTAGCTGACACCGTTGGAAGCTCCAACACTGGAAGGAGGCTGGATGCCTGAGCCTGCACCTCCTGGGGAGTTCTGTTCTGGTAAACTCGGAGAGTTTTCCCAAGCTTTACGAGCAGACTCCATCTACGGAAACAAAGGACAGTAACTACAGACAGTTCAAATGGGGAGGACAGTACCAAAGCCTGGAGTTGCTCATCTGTGTCCTACAAGCTCAAATTCACTGCAGTCTAGGCATAGTGGAAAGCTGGCAGGTCTGAGGTCAGGGGGTTCCACAACAATTTCTAAAGGGCTAGAATGAGCAAATACTCAATCTCCTTGGTATTTGCTGGGCTTCTAAGGTTTGGCATAGAGGTGGCTTTTGTTTTGGTTTATTTGGTTTTGTTGTTGTTCTTGTTTGTACACGTGGGTGGGTTTTGGTTGGTTTTTCCCTCTCTTTACACCACCAGGCTTCCCAGGATCCCTCAGCAGCCACCTTACCCAGTACTGAAACAGAAAAGCTCTGTTGCACTGGTTCTACAATTGGCAAGGACTTCCTGCAACCAGGCCTTGAAACACACAGCCCTGCACTCATGCTGAATAGCACATAGGCACAAGTTTTACAGAAGCTAATTAAAGTTTAGCAATACCTAACAAAACACTCTGGGAAAGATCTCTCCACCATCACCACTCCACTCACAGAGACATGGTATCCACACACCTTCAGCTTCCTTACCTTAAGAGTAAGGTCTGCAGTGGGGAAGGACATGGGGTTCAGGCCGATGCAGCGCTGGAGGTGATGATCCCTTCGCAGGATGGGAATGGACTGTGTTAACCCTGCCTGAGGGGAGAGTCGTAAAAGGTGAGTATTTGTGAACTCTTAGGAGAATGTTATGAGCCAAGGAGGCTGACACAGGTTCAGCCAGGCAGCTCCAGCAACTGCACCTCAAAGAATTCAGTCCCCAGTGGTACTGCAGGAGCCGAGTACCACATTCAACCGGGATCCATTCTGCTCTTGCAATAAAGGAAGCTTTGGTTATGTGCAAAGACACCCCTCTATGCTGAACTATACCAGCTTCCACTTAAAAATCAGTTTGATCCAATAATTTCCATTTGCAGAAGAGTTCTCCCTCCTGTCCCATATTCAGAAACTACCTAAGCTTCAAACAAAACCTGTTTCTGAAAAAGCATTTCTGAAAAGAAACACGCTTTAAGACAAATCTCCAAAATCAAAACCAGTCAGTCTGCAAACTTGAAGACATTTCAAAAGCAGCTTTGTGTGTATCTCACACAGCTGTCCACAGCTGAGCTACCAGCTGGGCTTTCAGTGTGCTCACACTTTCACAGAGAATAATGAAATACCCAGGTGGCTGGAGTAAGCTGGGAAACCTCCAAAAAGGCCTGAGCAGCACATTACAGTTCTCTGCCTTGCTGTGGCAGATGAGACCTTTGGAGGAAGCTGGGCAGTCACGGTCTAAACACGCCACTACCTGCATCACGGCCATGTCCAAGACTTGTGTGTCTCAGGGGAAGAGACTGGTCATCTCAGAGATGGCTTTACACAGGTCACAATGATAATGAAGTTTCTCCCTACATCACTTCTGAGTTTGCGACACTCATTCTACCAAGGTACCTCGAGATTGCCATTTTGCATTTTAGTGACACGCGCTGCCTAAGCATGAAATGTGAAGTCAGATACAAATATGCTCGCTCTCTTTGGAAGCATCTGAGGTTTACCTAAGGAGTACCTCCAATTAATCAATGCCAAAAGAGAAAAAATACTTACATTACTGGCCAAGGCATCCTGCAATTTGGTGACAGGGTTAGCTGCAGTACCAGAAGCAGAACCAGGCGGCAAGCTGAAGTCAGAGTCCTGAAAAAGCAAAACACATAAAATTCAAATCCAGGTCCGTGGGCCACCCATCTGCTTTTCATGGTTAATGACTCTAGCCTGAATCATGACACTACAAACTAAAGACTGGCCTCCAGTAAGCCTTGCTGGAAACAGAAAACACTTGTCAGCACTCAGCAGCAGGCAACCCCCAGAGGCACACAAAAGCTTGGCCATAATTTTGTACCTCACCTCTGTTACCACCCCAGCTGGTCCTTGGGACAGTATTTCCAAGTGGATGCTACATGTTTGCCAGGACATCCTGAGTACCTGGTTTGTGTCAGTAGTGAAATCTAAGGTAAATCTACAGCTGGAAGCTTCCTCTAAATAATCCTTCTGCTTCAAACCACCTTCCATGTCTCAACAAGATGAAATCACCAAGAAGATAAAATTAAATTCAATCCTCACTTTAGGATTTACTCCAAATTCAATGGGTGGCACAGGAAGTACAGAATCCACGTGAATTTCCACCCCATTAACAGGGGGAATATTCCCTTCCAGCCGTTCCGTTCCCTCCGAACCCTTTCTGTTTTTCAGGGAGCGTTCGTTGCCGATTGGTCCAGGCTTGTGTTCCTTGTTCTGTCCTGAGCCTTGATCTGAATCCTTAACAGGAAAGCAGAGAGGCTGAGACACAAAGACCGAATAACCCAACCTCAAGCCTTACAAATGCTATCAAGAACAACACAACCATTTCACAAGGTCTCTCACTCTGTGCTCTGGCTTGGCTGCGAATCCAGATTACCTTTTTATCAGTTTGCTTCTGCACTTGCTCCTTCTGGCAGTCAGGCTTTGGGTCCACCAGGCCAGCCCCATTCATCTCCTCTGGTTTGAGGGTGCCATATGGAGAACTGCGCTGAGAGGAGGTCGCGGAGGATTCCCGAGACTCCGCGCTCAAGTCAATGCCACTATCCCCCTGGCTGCCTTTAAATCCCTGCTATGCAAAGCACGAAATGTGTTAAAGCCCCGGACTCCGACCCAGCGCCACCGAGGAAAAAACACCCCAGAAAACAGCAAGACCATGTCCCCTTTTCAAATCACCATCCTGGTTAACTGCAAGGGAGTTGGGCCTGACCTGCAGCAGCCCTTGGCTGCTCCTTCAGCTCTACACAGCCCTGAGACAGGTGAACTGATGCAGCAACCAGACCATGGCTTCAGAGTAAGGAAAAAGTGTCCCACAGAGCAACTAGGCTGAGACTGCCAAACTCACTTCACACGTGACCCAAGCCAAATTTGAACTCTTGGTCTCCAGAGGTGAAGCGTTCAGGAACTCCTCTGCCCTCCCTGCATTAAGGCTACAGCTACACACTGCTCACAGGCACGAGGCACAAACAGGACCTATGGGATTCCACCCTCCTCGACCACAGTCTGCATGCGGTGATGAGCATAACCCTGGAATAGCTCTACCACACAGTTACTCCAGATTTATACCCTCGCACAACACCAAGTAGTGCTTGGCTCTCTAGGTCAAGATTTGAACAGCGTCAAGCTCAAATTATAACTGCAAAGAGACAGTTTAAAATGGCACAAGCAGAGCTGAGAGTCACTAAGCACAGATGGAGCAATGAGAAGCATAAAAGCCACCTGCATGAATACTTTATACACACAATACCTGAAGGGCACATTAGGCGCCACTTACCTCAGTGGTGCTAGACTCAGTACCATTAAAGGTATTTACAGGCTTGCTCCAGGAATCACTGCCAGGAGACTGAACAGAAAGTGCTGGAAGAGAATGGAGGGCAGGGTTCAGCTGCTTGAAACACAGCTGCGAGCACACTCTGTACACATGACACCATTAACCTTCCATTTCTACACATGAGAAAGGGTATTTTCACCACCTCAGAAAGTTAAGTGTTGCCCAGGCATCTGAGACATGATGCAGCAGAGAACACAGGGTACGAGGAGTGAGAGTAGAAAACGTGGAGGAGATTTCTTAGGGAACACGACAACAAGAGAAAGACAGGACAGAGAGAAACAAGGGAGGCACTAGCTGTACAGGGCTAGAGATGAGAAAATGTAGGAAAGCAAAATAAAAAGAAGTCTCAAGTAGATCCAGCCCAACGAGCTAGAAAATGCTGTGTAGTAGGATCTTGACACGAAACAAAGACCCAAGAAATAGATTAGGAGACCAAAACGGCCAGCAACAGGAGCAGGATGGCTGAAGAGTAGAGCTTAGAACAGATGCTACTCCACATGTCTGCCAGCTCCCCTCCCACTTCTAGCATCAGACAGGAGAGGTTGTCTCCTCTGAAGCATGGACCCCATCCTTGCCACACACCCGAGGACTTCCCAGCTCTGTGAAACCCTTTGGGAGAAACAGACCCAAACTTACCTGGGCTGTTGCTCTCCCAGATCTCTGTGCCCAGGCTGTTTCCAGACACTGTCACATCACTCTGCTCCAAGCACAGGCTGTTCTGCTTCTTAGCGAATCGAGGCGGAATGCGCGACTGAAGGACGCGGGCCTTGGCTGGTGCCTGGGACAGGAAAAGGCGCAGGTGTCAGACTGGGAGGTTCCCCCGGTCTAACAAGACTGGAAAGAGCTGCCTTTTGCAGTGTGATTTTCTTCTGGCAGTAACAGTGAGAGTGCCAAGTCCCCTCCTGCCACTGCTGCCCAACATCCCACCAACCACAGCCAGCAGCTGGCTTAGAGAGCCAAGCTGCTTTGGATGAAGACAACTCTAGAAACTTAACTCCCAATTAACAATTCTGCTGCAAGCCAAGAATAGTCAGAAATCAAACTCTCCTTTTCAGACCAGTGGCCCTAAATATGTTTCTGGGGCCCAATACAGGGTCTGTGCCACTCTGGCACTGTCAGCTCTATGTTCTTCTGTTCATACAAAGACTTTCTGGGGCCCTGTTTCTCTAACTGGAATCCAAACCATGTAACAGATCCAACTTTCCTGCCTCCCATTCCTCACCTGAGCAGCCTGTTCCTTCTTCCTTCGCTCCTCTTCCAGCAAACGACGTTGCTTTTTAGTAAGAACCTCAATAAAGCCTTCCCCTGCCATGGAACCGACTTCATTTTCTTCTGCTGCGTTTGACACCCGATTATCAATGATGGTACCTGAACAAAGCACACAGGGGAAAATAGAGTGCACATGTATGTGCATATAAAGCTTTGTAATTGCAATAATTTAAACAGTGCACTCCAAAGAGGATCCATGACACAGTAAATTCACCTAGCAACACTGCAGCTACATTTTGAAAATAAAATCATGAGAGTCTGTTGACATCTACCAGCCACTTTATCTCGCAGGACTTTGCTGTCTCCTCTGTTTCAAGATGAGCACACTTCAGCTGGAGAGCTTAGGAATGGGAGTTGTGTGATAACTCAGGTAATTCTCTTTTCAGAGATACTCATTTCTTGCCTCCCTGCCATTAGCTCAACCTCAAATTCCCCTCTCTGGATGCTCTCTCTACTTCCTTCACACAACATAAATTTCAAGCCCAAAATACATTACCATAGAGAGAAATACAGAAATATTCTCCCTAAATACAAACTTTCAATAGAAGAAACATTAGAGATATTGTCTGATCTGGCTGAAAAGTGTACATTTAAAATTTATCAACAATTTTACCTTCTATGTTTTTCTATTTAGATACACAAGAATTTTCTTGTTTCTGTAAACAAATGGAAAAAAGTTCCTAACCTGGTATTAAAAATTACACTGGATTGAATCAGTCTGGCTTGAAGTCAGCCACAACATGTTATCCTCTTAAAGAAACAAACTCATCAAGACACTCACTTCCATAACTCAGTTCAAACTGTGACAAGGCCTCTCCCTTCTCGCTTGCTCTTTGCACAGTGGATTTGTGCTCCTTCTCTGGCTTTTTACCTGGCCCCTCAGCACTCTCTGAGTTCACATGGGAGGCCCTATCCAAGCTGTAAATGGAGTGGCTGCTCCCACCACTGGTGTTGCCAAGGCCTCCTCCTTCTTCTGGAGACCTACACAGAAAGAAGGGAAAGGATTTAGTTTTGTCAGCAGAACACAAGTGAAAGTGACAGGAAGAAAATGCATGGGGTGTATGTCCACTCCTTCAACATCTGCACATCAGGTCACAGATCAGGAAACAACGTTACCTTTTGCTCTTTATCAGGGTCCCATTCTGCTGGCTCTCGTATCTGGAAGCTGCTCCCACCCCAGTCCTCACGGACTGCTCTGCAAATCCTGCTGGCTCAGCCTTGCGGCTCTGCCTGTCCACCAGCGGCCTTTGGCTTGAGAAGCTCCTCTTTGCCAGTTCCCTCTTCTCTCCCAAGCTCCCAGTGCCGAGGCCACCTTCCAGCTGGCTCTCACTCTCCGGAACTCCATCTCTTCTCTCGCGCCGCTCGCTGAAGTCACTGCTCTCAGACGCTGTCTCCCACTCCTCGTTGGCATGGTCCGAAGAGTTCTGGTAGGACAGCTCAGGAGAGCGTCTGCCCGAGATGCTGCTCTTCTCTGCAGGGCTCAGCTTGGGTCTGCCTGGCCACTGGCTGGGCAGCAGGCTGGGGCCTCCCTCTTCGGGGTTCCACTGCCCAACCGATTCCCTTTCCTGCCGGAGGCGTCTGAACCGTGGGGGCTTGTCCTGGCGGGGAGGACGCCGCCTCCTGAAGGGCCTGTTCTCTATGTTCTCCTGATCCGCTGAGTAATCCTCCTGGAAAAAGTGCCTTTTGTCATCCAGATGACTCTCATCAAAAACCCGGCTGGAGAAGGAATCCGTGTGTTTGTAAGAGTCCTGAATATAGTCCCTGTCAGACTGCTGCCTGCTCCCGAAAGTGTCTGATGGAGACGAGTGGCTGTACTCCTGCCACCCTCCTCCCCCACTCCTGCCTTGCCACTGGCTGGGCTCCTTACCCATGAACCCCCTTCGCCCATAGCCAGAGTTGCTCAGTCTTGGTGGCAGTGATCTCCCAAAGGCTCTTGGAGCCCTCATCTTAGGATCCAGGCTATTGTGATCATCTGAATAGATTTTGTTGGACCTCCAAGACTCTTTGAAGTCTCCCTTTTTCAAATCACTGTCCTCCCTGTCCAGCACAGAGCCTTCATTGCTGTTGTCCGAGCCCCTCTGCCGGCGACGCTTGGGGAGCTCCTCGTACTCTGACCCTTCGCTGTGTGTCTCGCTGGCAATCCGGCGCCTTGGTTTGCCTCTGGGGAAGTCCTCTGGCTGGTTGAACTCCCGGAGCCCTCGGCCCCGGCTGCCCCTCTGGTTGTTGTAGATCCCCCTGCTGCTCACAACTGTGCCTCGGCCTCTGAAAGTGAACTCTCTGAAGCCTCTCCCTCGCCCACGCCCTTGACCTCTCCCACCAAAGGCTTGCTCCTCATCAATGAAGATCCAGTTGTTTCTTTTAGTGGGAGGGAGATCACTGCTCTCCCTGGATAGTTTGTTCTCCCAGGTTCTTTCTGGCTTCTCTTCCTCCTCCTCCTCCTCTTCTTCTTCTTGGGATTTCTCAGCCTCTCGTGCAAGGCTGGTTTGGGAAGAACCTTTGTCATCCAGCAGGTAACGCGTGGAGTTCAGCAAGGCAGCAGAGTCATCCGACTCATTTTCTACCTTCTGAACAGCTGCCTTCTCCTTTAACGGGCGTGAGCTGTCCTCTCCCTCCAGTTTAACCTTCTCCATCTCCTTCTCCTTCTCTTCCACCTTGAGGGCTTTCAGGACTGGTTTTTTAATGGGGCCCGACCGCCGTGTCCTCCCCATTTGCTCCTGGTGCTGCCCGCCGGTGTTGCGGCTCTCAGGAGCCCACTCTGCTGTCTCTTCAGTGCCCTGTTTGGTATTGGCTCCTTCTTTCTTCCATGGGTCAGCACTGAACGACTGCTCATCCCGGGGCACTTCTTCAGCAACTTCTGCTGCCGTCTCCGCAGGTTTCTGATGGTGGCTGATATCCCAACCATTATATTCAGGCTTCTTCTCTGCCTGGATAAAACCAGGCTCAAGGGGTGAACACCTCAGGTTCGCGTGGCGGCTGCCAGCAGGACAGGCTTCCTGCACACTCTCCTGATGCTGAAACAGGAGGTCCTGACCTATCCTCTGAGAAGACAGGCAGCTGTCAAAGTCTGCTTGGGCCTTCTTGTCAAAAGCATTCAAATACTCCTCCCCTCTCTCCTCAAAGAGATCTCGCTGAGTGTTTAGACTCTCCGGCCTTCCAGAAGCAGCGTAACTTTCATTCCTGAGAATGAAACAAACAACAAACAAACAAACAAAGTCAAGTAATGCAGAGCACAGCACATCTCCAAGGGCCCAGGCTGGACACAAGAGGTGAAAAGAAATAAACTGGGGTTTATGATAAATCGTGAGGCAATGAACCTTTAAATACCAAAATGCTGGGCAGAGCTGCTGCGGCCCCAGGCTGTATTGCCTGGTTTGTTAAATCAATGCATGATAAAGAAAACAGTTCCTATGATGGGCAGCAAACCTAAGAAATAAAGGGAGATTCAACCTCCAACCTCCAATTCTCTCCAATGTGGAGATCTGAAAACAAAGAATTGGTTTTAGACTGTCCAAAAATCATAGAAGACAAACTAGAAAGCATCAGGATTTTTGACTCCTTGTTTTTTATACCTTCCTATGTAGGTGACAAGTGCCCCTACCCTCTGAACAGGCTCCAAGCTGGTCAGATAGAAAACCTCTGAATAGCTCAGTCTGTAAACACCTCCACAGCAAAAACACTCAGGAGTGTAAGGGTGCTCCCAGATCAGCACCCGGGCCTGTTCAGAGACATCTTTCAGGTCAGCTCTACACCTGCTTTTCAGTAGATGGCTTACAGCAGCACCTCCCATCCCAGCGTGCATGAGGACAGGGGAACTCTGCACTCACCTGGCATGCAGCCCCCCCATGCTCAGGCTGTCAGCCTGTTTTTGATGTGGCAGGGAGTATCCTTTGCTCTGCAGAGATGTGTAGCTGTCCTGGCCCCACACTGGCACAGGATCCAAGGGAGCAGTTTTCCTCTCTGCCTGTCCTGCCTGACAGCTCTGATCTTCAGACCGACAGCTGCTCCCACCGATGGAGTCCTGCTGAATCATGGGCTTCATAATTCCTGCTCACGACAGAGTTCATGCCATTAGTACTAGGATCTCACAGACAAGAAGAATTTAACAATCTCCTAGCTTGACTCCCCCTTCCTTCTTGGGCAGGAGGCGACTGCAGCCATGGAAACCAAGGGGAGCCTGTGCTTGGTAAATGCACAGCTGGGGAATACACCTGGAGTGATACAGAAGACGACACAGCTCTCAGAGCCCAGCCCACACAGACACTACACAGCATCACTGGCTTGGGATCAAGCAATCCACAAACTCCAGGGAATGATCTATACATACTGATGTTTACATTCACAGCTCTGAAAATTAGTAACAAGACAGGAAGGTGCATAGCGCACACAGTTCAGGAACTAGAGTTTCTCCATCACATTTCCTAAAGGGGGTCTATAAGATTTCACATTATTACAGTAACTTCAAAACTCATCCTTCTCCTCCAGTAGGCAAGATCAGTGGATCTGCTACCCCTTCCTCCACAGGGCAAGATCAGTCACACCCGCTAAGGTCACAATGCAGTCAGGGAAGGTCTCCCACTGCAGTGTAGAGAATGGATAGACCCATGTCCACATGTCCTCTCTCCCAGTCTCCTACCACTTCCCATTGCCACCAACTTTGCCATCCCTAGGGAAGGGATGCCAGCCAGAAGGCAAAGTCTGGACAGAGGTTAAGACACACAGCAACTTTCCAGATATGAACCAACTAAACAGCCAAGATAAATACTGACAACACCTCACCTGAAGGGTGAAGGGCTGAAGGGTAGAAATCCACGGGGGTGCGACTCTGGGCCATGCGAGGGTCCATGTAGGAGGGCATCATCATCCAGCGGGGATCAAAGCCGAGCATCTGCGGGTGCGGCGGGTAGAACGTCCGCTGGGGATGGGAGTGGGATGGGGGAGGATAGACCTGCTGCTGCCAGTGCTGCATCTTGTACAGCTGCTCCTGCAGGGAAGAGGATGGGTCACTGGACACGGCCGTGGTGTCAGGAATCACACTGACATACTGGTCAGCCAAAGGAAAACACGTGCCATCCATCAAAGGCTCAATCCCTAATCAGATGGGAGGGTGGAGCAGAGAGGGGCAATTCACTACCAACTGGGAACGTGGCAGTTGTTATTCTGTAAGTACCACAGCAGCCAGACTACCACGCCATTGTGGGCCACGCTACATGGCCAAACACAACAGATCAGCTTTAAGACTACAATTTGCATCTTCTCAACACTCCTATGAATAGAGGACAGCTTCCTGTCAAACACAACTTCCTAACTGGAACCTAATACTTCAGAAGATGTTATATTTTTCAGGAAACGCAACTCGAATTTATTTAGTGTGTACATGTATTAGTTCCACCCCTGTTAGCTGAACAGATTAGATAAAAACAACCTAAACCAAATTAAGAGAGCTATTAATATTTTAGAGTGTTTCCTGTGCATCTTTCAAAGATGGGCTGGCACTTGCAGGTTGTTTCCCCATCTCCCACATGGCCAGTCCCCCTTCCCTTAGCTGAGGACTGTCACAATGTTAATTTGATTTGACATTTAACTTTTGCTGAAGGTCCAAAAAGAACATGTATTTGAAGGGAGTTTTGTGTACTGAAGAAAGCTTTCAAACACTAAAGAGCTCCGATTAACATGAAATGCATCTACTTACCTGCCAAACTTGCCATCATCTTTTTTTGCTAAGCTTACAACAGTGTCAGATACTGTAACTGTTTATTAAAAAAGCCAATCCCCAACTGCAGAGCAAAAGAGACATCTTTAAACCTTAATTTGACACATCATTACAGCAAGGAAGGCTCTGATAAATGCAGATTGTATCTACATTATGTAGACCTCTGCTACCTTGGAGAAAATATTTCCTTCATGATACCAAAATTTTTCCCTTTTATTCTTTTCATGGAGCTACCAAAGCAGCAATACAAGCCAGCCAAAACATGCACTGCCTCATACATACTCACATCACAGAGGGTAAGAGAAAATAAAATAAAACTTCATGTTCTTCCAGTAGCAATGACCTGTGGTATTATTAGCATGACAGCAAAGACATCCAATTCTTTTTAGTTTAAGAGCATCTCTTTTCAAGAGTAACATTAGGCAGCGTTTGCTGCTGTACATCTGAATCATGAAAATGTCAACTGCTGAGCAACGAGCACAGGGAACATCCATAAAAGAGCAATTACTGAGCTTCCAAGCAAAAGCCAATTGTGAGCTCTTCGCTAAGATCTGCAGCAGCGTTGATTATATCACATTTCAAGTGGTTATTTTATGAAGAATGGCAATTAACTTCGCATTATCTGAAGCCTGAGTACTCTGTCCGCTGGTTTGGCTCTGCTGCCCTATGGAGGCTCACTGCATCTGGAAGCAGAGCTGCACAGCACGTATGGCACATACAGCACTGAAATGTGAGGCAAGAGCCAAGATGCACAAAGCAGTTCAGCTGATGTCTCAGCGCCCCAGAAGAGAGTTTTCAATGCAACAAAAATGAAACATTTAAGATCAACCATTTTTATGCGCAAAGAAAACAATTATTTTAAAGAGCCTCACAGAAAAAGCCCGAGTAGGTAGTAAAGAGAGCGGAGCAGAGCAAAGGACTGGCCCTCTGCAAAGGCAGGAGGTTGAATGACAAGTGTGCCACTCCAGAACTCCCTCCCAGTCCAGAAGCAGCCCAGCAACTTGCCAACCTAAGCACAGTTTGCCCCGGCAAGCAAAGGGCTGCCCATACCTACAGTGGTAAGGGCACAGCAAGTGCTGAGTGAAATGGAAGCAGCTGAACCCCAAGGGTTTTCCCTTCCCTTGTCCTGTGGATTCAGTCACTGCAGCACTGCTCAAGAACAGCAGCTCATCTTGTGCCAGAGAGCAAGAAGAGATGTTCATCAGGTTCAACGCCAGCCCAAGGAACAGCAGCTCCCCTGAGCCAGGCCTACACAAGCACCAAGACAACCACTGATAGGCTCATGGCTTTGGATGTGGGAAGGGGAACATCCCCAGGCTTCTCCTGCTCATGCACATTTGCAAACCAGAGCTCTGCCACAAACCACACAGTCCCTACGAGTTCCCACTGTCAGGAGATGCCCAGACAACCGTGCAAGACAAGTCAACATTTCTGACAGTGCTGTATTTTTCTCCCAGGCAAGTGACAAACCTGGCTGAGCCCTACCCACAACAGCTCCAGCATCACAGGGTGCACGGAAAACTCATGTAGCCCATACAGAGCCTTTTTACCCAATCAGACAGGATATATCCGTGATCAGAAGTACAGAAAAAGGCCAGGGTAAAACCCCATTTATCTCCTCCCAACCCAAAGACTGATGGCATTGAGAACCGAGCAAACACAATGGTTTAGTGGGGCTGCAGAAAAGAGGGTTGTGAGCTCACACCCATTACCTGCTGCTGTTGCTGCTGCTGCTGCCTCTGGAATCGTGGGGGAAGAGACTTCTGGTATTTGTTGAATTCTTGTGCTGGCGAGGGAGCTTCTCTGAGCTCCTCCTCACTGCTGCTTTGGGCTGCTGCTGCTGGAGCAGGAGTCTCCTCTTCCAGATAGCCAGCAGAGGCATCCTGCGTGTGAAACTCAGGGGTTGCTGCAGAGAAGAAAATAAGCTCTCAAGAGCCTGCTCGTGACAGAGTCGGGAGTGCACCACCACCACCAAACATAAACAGGGCATGTCCTGACTGCAATACATGGCTGAACCTTATTACAATCATCTATAGGACATCCCTTACCTTGACAGCCTACAGAGGGTTTTGTCCATCTTGTTTTAATGTAAATTCTGAGATCCTCCTTTGCTATCAGCCTTCTGCTTAAGCACTGGGGAGAAAGTCCTTTTCCCATTAGTCCTTAAACCTGCCAGCACTTAGTGGTTTTCTGATATATGGCCACGAGCACTTAATATTGTCATCCAATCATGAGCTTCTCCTGAGGCCCATTCCAACAAGGCCTCTGCTAGAACAGCTCACTAAGCACAGCTAAAGGCAACTAAAGAAGTTCGCATTTATTTTAATAGCTTTCTTTATTTAATCAACCTTTGTCACCAATGCAAAATACTCTGCAGAATACAAGAAGCAGCTGATCTCTCAAGGGCAGGTGAAGGGCCCTCTGAACACTCCTTCCCAGGAACTCTCCCACTCCAAGTAAGAGATCAGCACAATGGCAAAAAAAGCAATTTTTGCAGGGTGAGGCAGGTAGTGTTTCTGTACCTTTAGAGAAAGCATGGCCATTCTCTTGTGCAGCGTTCTTCTCTGAACTGGGAGGTCGCACATCTTCGCTCTCTGTGTGTTTCTGTGTCTCCCCATTCTTCTGAGCCAGTTTGCATTTCTGATCGAGTTGCTTGAGCTTTGCGGCGCAGGCTGCCAGGCGCTCCTCCCTGGCACGCCGCTCCTCCTCCTCCCGCCGCCTCCTGGCTCTCTCGACAGCCTCAGAGATCTCAGAGTGCACAAACTTCTGTCTCACAGGCACCTTTTCTTCTTTATCCTCGAGGGACTGCTGTCTGAGAACACTTCCCAGTGCAGGCTTCTGCCAGAGAAAAAACATTCCTCCATAATCACGACCCATCTAGCTCCTCTCTCGAGCTTTGCATCCCGTGCTGAGGATATCCCCTTCTGACTCCCTCCCCTCTATCCTCATGCACAAATCCTCCTGTTACTGTGGTGAGTTATTGCTATTTGGTTCAATAACTCCGTTTTCTCACTGCCAACCCCACTGTTCTGGACCAGCTTCAATTTCTTTTCCCTAGTGGAAGTGCTATGCAGATGGATTTCTCTCCAGGTGGATATAAACTAAGAATAGAGAAATTCATCAGCATCCCATTTCCAATAAAATATCAAACTGGCCTCTTAAGGACAGTGATGGGCTTCCAGCTCACCCACATGAGTTCAACCTACCTGGTATTCTGAGGCAGAGCTCCAGCCATTCAGCTTCCTCGGAGGCTGCTGGGAATCCTGCACTTTCCGGGCTGGCCGGGACAAGCCAACGGAATCATTCCAATTCTTTCCTTCCTCCAAGGTGTGCTTGACATCTGCACTGTCTGCAGAGCTCAGGGACAACTGTCGCTGCCTTCTGGGATCCCAGCTGTTCCTGTCACATAAACAGCTTTATTACCGCATTTGCTACTTGCCTAAGAAAGCCACTTGCAGCCTTATCAAGTAGCAAAGGCAACTGATTCTAATAAAAAGGAAAGATCACAAAAAAACCACCAGAACAAGTGATGTGCTTTTCTCTTAAGGTGCCTAAGGATCGACTCCACTATTGTGTAGCAGGATAAAGGTGAGAAAAGAGGAGGAAAAAAGCCTGGCCAACTGGCAGTCAGCTGTCAGACCTACACATATCCTTGAACACCACTCAAACACTGGCCAGTAGAATCAATAAAGTCACAGCAACAAATCAGAGGGATCAAGACTCCACATTTACAACAACTCTTTAAAGATCCTGGTATTGTTCACTTTTACTGAAACAACCGTGGGTGCAAATAGAGCAACTCCTTACCACTTCTGTCGTCCATCTTTAAGAGTTTCTTCCTCTTCTTCATCTTCACTAAACTTTAGTTTCTCAGAGTAATCCACTTCATCATGAATACCTAAGAAGGCAGCAAGGGAGAATGGATTTATGAGAGGAAAGAAATAGGTCTCTTGTCCTGATAAAGCTTATGCCCCTCTCTGGCACTAAATTACAGGACACACATGCTTGGCATGAACTACTCGCAAAGCCAAATGTCCAGCACTGGTCCTGGAAATCCCAGAATAGCTTGGGTTGGAAGGGACCTTTAATGTCATCTACCAACCCTCCTCAGTGAGCAGGGACAACTTCAACTAGTTCAGGCAAGAAATGGTGTCAGCAGTGTGGACACACGTTGCTGAACAGCTGGGCTGGTCCCAGAGGAGGAGCAGCAAACAGCCTGGGAATGGGGGCTGCAAAGGAGGAGACAGTCAGCAAGCCAGACTGTGTGCAATTGGACACTGAATGCCATGAGCGAGAAGGCAGGACTAACTCTCCTTCCCAGCACCCACAGTGCTATCCCTCCTGCTGTGCTTGGTGTTCTCAGATTTTAGGAGTCTTCAGATCCAGTTCCTTGAGCACAGTGTGATGGAAGGATCAGAAGGATCCATTGTGTCATCATTTACACCAATAGCAATTTCACAGCTTCAGAAAGCTTGAGCATGAAGGCACTTTACCTGCCCATCCATCATCTGCATCATTGTCCAGCTCATCCAGCCCCTTCAGGTTCTCTGCATTGATGATGGTGGGACGAGGCACTCGCTCCATCTGCGTCCGAAGTGGGCGTGCTGGGCGAGACAGGCTGAGCCTATTCTCTTTTCTGCAGCAAAACACAGAATTGGTCAGAAACAGCAAACAGAAAATCAAAGAATGCAGAGCCAAGTTTGTAACACCAAATCAGCCCTTTTCTACTATGCACTTATATACAATGCATCAGAGTTTCTCTCCCTGTCCGGCAGTTTCTTCCCCTTGTCTAGCTCGTACCCACTTCCTAGAACTTACAGATCAGAGCTGCAACCCCTCCAGTCCAGGATCACACACCAATTCCCATGTCCACCTGCTCTTCACACAGACAATGCTTACAGCCTTGCAACATTTCAGCTGCTGTTGCACCTGGAGCAAAGCACTGCTGCTTTGGGTAAAAACCAGGTTTCTCCTTTGGTGCCTGCAGCTTCACACATGCAACTGATCCTTGGCCCGAATTCTTGCCTCATTTGAGGTTCATGTCACACCCTGAACCTGCCTCGCAAGTGGGACAGTGATGGCAGCCTTACCCATCCTGGTCATTCATCTGGAATTGTCTGAAAGGTACCCGGGGCTCAAGCCGAAGCTGAGGAACAGGGAAAGACCCTCGGTCCAGCGAGGCAGGGGTCTCAGATGGCTGTTGTGGACACATCTGGAATGAGGAGCAGCAGAATAGCCTGGTTTTTCTTCTTGCACAGGAAGGTTTACCCAGATTAGGTCACAACACGTGCACGGTAGCTGCACTCGCACAAAGGGGAAATGAACACTTCACATCTGGCTGCCCAACTGGCCACATGCTAACGGTCTCCTCCCCAGCTCCACAGGGAAAGGGGTAGCTTCTCTTCGGGCTGAGCAAGGCTGTGCTACACAAACTAAAAACACGTCAAGAGAAGGATCCCTGAGCAAGCCCTGAAAACCAACCGAGAGTCCAGAAAACGCCATCTCAGCTGATTTCAAACCCGCACACACATCCTAAGAATCAAGGACACATTTGTGGAGAAAGGGTCACTTACAAAAGCAGGTAGCATGTCATGGTACGTGGGTGGCTGGTAGACGTTTCCCATGAACTGCGAAGCCCCTTTGCGGACGGGCTGAGCTGGGCGGAGAGACGGCTCCTTGGGATCGCTGGCGCTCGCCGAGGAGGGGGCCCCGTCTCCAGTGCTCGGGGTCTTGCTGCCCAGCTCAGCAGGGGAGGCGGTCAGAGATGTGGCAGAGGTTATGTTCCTCCCACCGCCCTCCCTCCAACTGGTGACATCTGGAAAGGAGTTAATAATTACGTTAATATTTGTAAACGCAGGCAGCCGCTCTGCCAGAAAGTCTCGAAACCTCAAGTGCTCTGGTCAAGCCCTAATTACACTGAAGTTGTAGAAAAATATCAAGGACCAAGAAAAATCTCCAACTGTGTTTATTTTCTTAAGAGAGGAGCAGCATCAGCTCTTACTAAGTAATTGCTGCACCAGTGGTGTCTTTATTTGCCAATAAACCTGAACTCCTACCAACTCTGCTCCCCATCTCCACAGTCCTTACCCTGCAGAATTAAGGCCAATTAGACGCAAAAAACACTCAAAGAGAAGCAACATTACACCAAACACTAATTTCACTGTGGCTCCCCCAGCCCAGGAAGGGGCCTGTTTTGCAACATCACACAGCAATTTTTATTAAACCGCGTAGTAGATGACAGTCCATCCTTGGCAGTCTGCACCACAGAACATCAGCACCACGTGCCAATCTGTGATCATCTGCTAAACAGCCTGACACATGTAAGCTCATAAAAAGATAAAAGGAAATGTAAGGATGGAGTACTTGCTACTAGTGTGAACTGGCACCCCCTGCCCAAAACAGACTCAGTGGGTTACGAGCTGGGATAAGGCAGAAAGATGAAATCCTTCACTCACTCTGGGGGCGGAGGCTTGGTCCTGGCCCATACGACGGATCTAAGGCGCCCTTTTCTTTGCCAACCTTGTCCTGCTCGCCAGCTGCTTTCAGCGTCGGAAATTCCTCGGGAGAGAAGGATAACAGTCGGCTTGAGGCCCTTGAACCTGTCAGACAAATAAGTGTGGGACTCAGAGAAGATCTTTCCACTCTTTCAACTCCCTTATGAGATCAGCCTGGAAATGTGTTTCCTGGGAATCTGGGCCTCTGGCATATTTAAACCCAAATTACTATCGTACCAGCACCTCACTTCACATCCCCAACACTCTCAGACGCTGTCACCAACACGACACCACATGTCCTCACCCAGCCCTCCTACACTCAGGATCTTCATTTAAATTCTCACATTCAGTGAAGTCAGTGAACTTTCTCAGCTTCCAATTATTTTTGTGAAGTACAGAATTCAGACAGAGGCAGAGATATAAATTCTGCAAGACCATTCATAAATGATACCCTGCTATCAAGTATTTGACATTTCTATTGAGACTCTTTCTGCTCACACCTCACTCTGCCAGGGAAGTCAATTGTTAAAATTTCTGTCGATGTAACTGTGAAGGAAAGACCACAGATAAGGACAGATGTTCTATGCTCTCCTCCCTGCTGCAGCACTTTCAAGATGCAGATCACTGGCCAGATCAGGCCAGGTTCATTTCTAGTCACTGGAAATTGTCTTGCTGAGTCATCAGTCACCTCAGAACAACAGTTCTCTGTCAATTCTAAAGATCTGCCAGTGACTGGAACACAAAACACAGCAATTCTCCTAAATCTGTTGGCAAGATAACACTGAATAAAAGGAAACTGCAAGCATTACTGCACTATTAAACATTAAAAGAATTGCTTTTTTTGAGAACTGTTTCTTAGTGTTACTTGGCTAATGCTCTCTTAAAAAGGCATTTCAGAATTACAGAAGTATTAGCAATGAGTACTGAAGACTTGACAAGAGTCTCATCTATCTTTCTCCTTCCTTGCCCTGAAGAGTCAAGAAGGACTGGCTTAACTAATTTTTAGTTTCCGGAACTTGCACACTGCACAAGACCTCCCATGTGAAATTTCCAGGGAGGACTCTGCAACAGCTGCATGAAACACCTTCAATTTTAGACAGATGAAATTACTTGAGAAGGACATTGCCTAAATACATCACAAAGTAGCTAAGACTTGCTGAAAAGTTCTGATTTTTACTCAACTACAATGGCACAGGTAAGTGTCTTTCAGGGGAGACATCCACCCCCAGGTAAGGCTGCCTCATGTAGGGACTACTTACGTGCAGCCATCAACAATTTGTACTCTAACCCTAAGCAGCATCACACTGAAAAAAGTTTGGCGCCTCTTTTCTAAGGGACATTTGAAAGAAAAAAAACCCACAGGCAAGGAGTAGCCCATAATTAATTTATTAGACAACATTTCTTCAGGATACACCCTCCAAAAGAGATTTTACAGCTCCAAGACCCATAAAGAGCAAAAAGCAAGAGACTCTCCTCTTTGTCTGTAATACCTGAATTAGCTTAGAAGGAAAAGCAATTGTTCAGTGCCACTAGAGAAGAGGTGCAAGCATGGGATGGCCTAAAAAATCCTTTCAGACAGACTTCTGATGCTTCTGTGATTCAATTACCTTCTAATTAAGCTGCCCTTAGCCACATAGGCAACTCTTTTCTTGGATTGGGAACTCTATGTTGTTAAGTGTGACCTAGAATGAGTTTTCAAAAAATCTTCTAAGAACATTGCTAGATGATCAGATCTAAAAATGACTGTACAGGAGGTCTACACAGCAAGATTCAAGAAAGTACCAATTAACCAAACAAGACAGGCTTTGCATTGCCCACCAACCTCAGCCAAGCACAAGTTTCTGCTTTAAAATTTAGCTTTCAAGAAACACCCTCTCATTAAGGGCCTCATTTAATTTAGGGTAAACTTGTCCCCTCTGTTTCTGCAATCAGCAGCTGTCTCAGGTCTTTCAAACCTCTCTGCAATTTCACTTGACAAGCGAATGGTTCCAGGTCTGTTCACATTAAAACGGTGGAACTGAGCTGCTATTCTCACTATGGTTTTAATGGCACTGCTCAGTGCAGCTGGAAACCACCTCCTGTGTGGAAATGGATGCATCTGAAGACAACTAAACTCCCGATTCACATTAATACTGCTTCAGGATCCCCAGTCAAGCAGAAGCCATTAGCAGCACAGTTACTGAGGGAGATTTGATAGCAAGGCCTCAGCCAACGTGTAGGTGGGCGGACCCCAGAATAGCTCCACTGCCACTTCCACCCACTGCCACTGCCATTCCCTTGGACTGCAGATCCAGCCTCACTTCTGACTACCCAATTAGGTGAAGATCCCCTTGCTACTACCCATGGAGATGCCTACACTTCCCCTCTGCAATGTCCCTTCTCCTTTCTCCTTCTCTTCTAAAGCAATCCCTTCCCTCTTTCACTCTGTAAAGGTTTACAGCACCTTTATTTATTACACACTGCTCTGGGCTGATGGAAGATGCTTACAGTGGGAAAAACATTTCCTTTCTCCTTCAGAACGCTCCCCTCCCAGAACTCCCTGCTGCATCCCAAGAGCATGATTTGCTCTGGTTCACTGTGGCCATGAGACACACTCTGTTCAAGCCATCTCTTGCACAGGCAATCCTGAACTGATTCAGCTGCATCACTCCAGCCAACACACCACACAGACTGAAAACAGGACTCAGAAGGCCTCACTCCCATTCTGCACCAGGCTGACAGGAAGGGCAGGAAGAAATGGAGTCCACCCCATCTCATGCCTGTCTGGGAGAAGCAGGCACACACCATTTCTGTTTATCATACTCACCACCTTCTTGTCCTGCTGGCTTTCCATTCAGCTGTGCCCATGACTTTGGTCCACCTGGCACTGAATTTGTACTCTGAAAACAAAACAAAGCAAAAAAGAAACCTCAACACAGATCAGTTAAGATTCATGACTCTTTCTCATTTCCTGGCTGGCACCTGCTATGGTTCAGGCCTCCAGATCACCCAGATACCACAGGTCTCCACAGCTTCAAGCTGGGGCTACAGGCAGCTGCTCCCCACTCCAGTGTCCTACAATGCTACAGCAAAAATCCTCTTCTCTGCTCTGCCCATCTTCACCAACTCTTTCCTCAACTTGCACTCTCATCAAGCTTTCCTTTTGTTCTGCTGCATTTTTTCCAAATGGTCTCCTTAATCTTCCAGATTTGTTCCATGCTACACCTCAGCCTGAAGGCTACCCTACTTTCTCATGCATTAGCCACTCTTCTCTTCAAAACGTAACTCCTGTCCTGATTCCCCTGAACCTCAAGGGCTGGGAATTTTTTTTTAAGTCAGAAAGTGTGAAATCTGCAACACATAGGGGCCAGGTTCTTGCACCCTCTGAGACACCTTCTTACTTGCCAGTAGCTTTTCCAGGTCCTAACACTGGCTACTTCTCCCACATGACCAGATCTCTTCCCATCAAGTCTCATCAGGCTGGGAGCAAGAGCTGGATCTGTTGTCACCAAGCGACATTTGAATTACAACCAAAATAGAATAGTTTAGAAGTGCTAACCAGCCATCCCACACTCCAGCCATTTTTTTCTAGACTGCAACTAGACCTTCTGCACACACTTGAGAAATATAGTTCTGTGTATGCTGCTCCTGTAACCTGCAGCACAACACTCCTGGTGCACAGCAGCTTGGACTCAAGAGACTCACTTCCACGAGAACTGATTATACAGGAGCTTTTTCTTAAGTGCAAGGCAACACAGGCAATTAAAGCCCTCAAGCTGTCTGGGGACAGGGGAAGCAGGGTGGCAGTAAGAGACTGCTGGCACCTACCTCCTGACTGATTGACTGTGTCGGCTTCTGTAAATTGGAGACAGATTTCTGCAAACCCTGCTGCGGCAGCGACTCCTGCAGCTGTGCAGCCGTCGCACTGGAACTGAGCAGAGACAGCACAGGTGAGACCAAAGGGGAAGAAAGGTAGAAAAACAACTCTGGGTAATATGGCAGTTGCTAAAAGACCAAGTGAAAACATTGGCTCTACAGTGGCCTGGACAACAGAGAACTGATCCCTGTAAGGTCCGACACCAAGCACAGCAGGGCACAACCACTGCTGCCTGCCTGACAAAACTTAACCAAAGATTCACTCTACCCACCTCTTTTGGTCTGGCTGATCCTGCTTGTTTGCCCATCCTGTACCGTCCTTGGGTACTATAATGATGTTGGGGTCGTTTCCTTTGTTCTCAGACTTCAAGCTAGGCAAATTTGCAGGAGGTGGCATGCGCCGGGCAGCAGCAACTTTCCCAAGACTCTGTAAGCCATGTCTAGGAATAACTAGTGAGAAAGGAACAGCAGCAGGTCAGAGGGCTGTATCCTGCTAGGTAAGTAACCCTAATTAGGAAGCCCGTGGCTGGGTGCAGGCCCAACAGAAGTGCTGCTGTTATGTCAACACATAGGTTGTTTCCCACAGGACCACAGATGCAGCCGTCTGTTGCAGCAGCTGGCAAACTGCTCCTACAGCGGGAGGGAGAAAAATCCTTCTCCCTAACAAAGTGCTCACAGAGTCTTTCAGGAGGATTTGCACAGGTAGCTCTCTTGTTTCACCAAGGAGAAGTAGTACCACCTTTTTACAGCTTGGGGAAATGGCCACCCGAGTCCACTTCTTACCAGACAAACAGATGACCTAACCCAGGAATCCTGAGGTCTCGATTTTCCAGCTCCATCCACCAGAACACACTTATTAATAAAGTATTTTATTTTTTGTTTTCTATTGTTACACCAAATCCAGCACCAGTCCAGGCAAGGTCATTTTTTTGAACCCACTATCTAATTGTGGTCATATTTCCACTGCAAAACCAACTCAGCTGTTTCCCAGCGGCCTTCAGTCCTTGACTCTCACCTCACACAAGGTCTGACCAGCTTAAGGCACTTTAGTCAGCTCAGGTGCCCTGCCCTGGCACAGCCTAAGGCCCAGGTAAGGCTCCCATTTAAGCCTGCTACCTGCCCACTCTGCAGCAAGGACACAGGCTGAACGAAAGGGCCAAGAGTCCCCAGCTGTCCTGTGTAATCCCTCTATGTCTCCACAATAACAGCAGCACAAAGACTCATGGACACTTTCCTTTAGGTTTTAATGAAACACACGCTTTGACACCGACACAAACGCTGCAACCCAGCGGTGTCCCACAGGGTCAACAACCTGAATGAGCTCTGCAACAATACTCTTGGGAGACATCAAAAGCTTTCTGGAGATGTTTCTTACCTGTAGTTCTGATAGCTTCTATTGACTTTCCTTTATACTTATCAAACAGGCTGAGAGTCGAGTACTTGCTTTTCCCATCCTTTCCCTTGGTTATTTGCCCCAAACGATCGGACATTGCGATGAAATGTCATCTAGTAAGGAAATTTCTCTGCGCCGCTCCCGATCTGCCTTTTAACAGAAGAGAACCAGGAAAACCCCCATCAAATGGATTGTTCAGCCACAGACAAGCAAAACATACAACACGCAAAACAGCAAGGACTGAACATACGCAGTGAGCACACACACCAAGTTACAAGGTTTTAACTCCCTCCTCTTCAGTCACAAGAAATTTTTGGGCTTTAAGATTCATGAACTGAATGAAAAGAACTGCAGGAACACACTTCTCATGGTATCTTTTTTTCTGCCACTCCAGTGCTGAAAGAAGTGAGATGCTCTAAGTATAAGAACACAAGAGAGGGGGGTCAACAAGTCCTTGCTTTAAAAGAGTAAGTCTGACAATAAGCATCTAAACACAAGGACTCCTAAACATAAATGCCAGAAAAGTACTGTACCTTTGTATCTTATACCACACCGCAATTTATCATTGCATTTCCCCTGAAGCACTGGCAGCTGGGTTTGTAATGTTTAGATTATGGTTCCACACTGGCCACAGTTATACCAGCAATTAATGCTTTGACATCACTGAAAGACAACAGAGCTATTTCTCCAAGTTCCCTTTTCCCACTGGCTGGCCATGAAAGAGAATTAAAGAGTCAAAAAAACCTGCTCAGCTGTACCAGATTCAGATTCTTGAGCCTCTGAGCTCAGCTGTTCTACTATGAATTCTCCAAACACATTACCAAAAAATTAAATTCCTCTGTTGCTGGCACCTTGAACCTAATTTTTAGCTTGAAATATACTTTTCACAACAGATGTAGTTTGCTAATTTTTCAGTCTGATCTTTTCTGGCACAACATGCTGTGAGTAACACCCATCATGCAGCCAGTCTCCTTACATTGACTTTTTAGCTCTTAGAGCCTGGGACAAAGTTGAAACATGGGCAATGCACACACCGTACATCAACTTTTATGTCAGCAAAGACACTTTGCTTACTTTCAATGGAACTATCTTTCTTTTTCTTAAAACATCATTCTGTTCTAAATTTTCTCAAATCTAGGAGCTTCATCTAACCTTTTCGCACATAATTTAGACTTCCAGATTTCTTGTTGTAAAGCCTCTACTTCAAGCCTAAAACAGTTTCATTTTACCATCTGCTAGGTCCCATCCTAGGGTTTCAACTCTGTGTTGGGAGTAACAAAACACTATATACATGTGTGTATATATATATATATATGTATATATACACACGCACATATCTCGGATCTTCCCACACCTCGCACTTTCTGAAACTCACCCAGCTGACAGCCTTTTCCCAACAGAGACAGCAATCACTCTTTCTGAAAGAAACTGTCTGACCAAAGGCTATGATTCCCATCAGCAATGCCTTATCAAACACGATCTGCAGGTAAGAGTAGTCCATCACACATTATGTACAAATTAAAGCACAGACTGCGAACACGCTGGATATTGCCAGGCTGGGAATGCACTGTCGAGTGCAACTGGTCAAGTAAAGCCCATCTAAAGGCTGCTGCTGGGGGCAGGTGTCTGACCAGTATGCCTGGCACCACACAGCATTTGTTCTCGCACTGCAGGATTTAAATCAGGCCTGTCGGGAACAAGAAGCCATGGACTCTGTGCTAGGTAGTCAGGAAGATAGAAAGATAAGTATTCTCTGTCACTCAACAACAGCATCCATGGGATGCTCAGGAAAAACACCGGGCTCCCCAAGAAGCCTCTCACAGCATTTCTGCTGGACCACCACATGGGGCTGCAGCATGAAGGCTTCGTGGAGGCAACAGGGCTGGCTGGCAGTCTTGAGGCACCTCTTCCTGCAGAGTAGCAAATAGATCTCTGGCTCCAGTCTGGTTCATCTTTGCTCAGATGGCCACCATGTGCCAAAGAAAACAAGAGCTCCTCCTTCACTTACCCACTTGCACTGTACTTTATTAGTAGGACAGACATAAGAGAGAGAGGGAGAAAACACACTGATTAGCACCAACTTGGCAGGAAAGCACAAGCTGGACTGAGAACAATGAGCTTTTTGAAGGGGCAGAGTTATGGGGAGCCCCAGAGCAGAACAAAGAGCAGAGGGTGCTATGCTGGCAAGAGCACAGCCACCTATTTTTACAGGTATACTGAGCCTTGCAGAGGGCACCTGGCTCAGGGCCTATCCACACCGTGCCAACCCTGTGCCAATCTCACAATAAAAGCAGTAAAATCCACTCGGAAGTTTAGGAAGTTCAAAACAGACAAAATTAGAAGGTGTTTAAAAATAACCCAACAACAACAAACCACCTACCAGATCAGGTTCAGGAGTTACCTGGTTAACAGAAAATCCCTGAGTTCCTGAAAGTCCATGTGCAAACAACACACAGGGCAATGCTGCCAAAGAGAAACCCTGACAACAGTTATGTAACCGGGTCTCAGCTGCCTCTTGATTACATCTTATATCATTAAAAGGACGCAGGAAGAATAAACAACCATTTCACAGCAGAGGAGCTGGGGACATGTTGGGATAAAGCCCCTTGTCAAACTGTCTGGGACAAACAAAACTGCTGTCTGGATAAATGAAATTTACTTTCAACTCCTTCAATGCTCTGAAGACGAGAAACACAGCTTTGTTCATATGTTATGTGCGTGCTCCAAAGGGGAAAACCAGATCACAGAGAGGTGAAGCAATTTCCATAGTCACCGTGCAAAGAGGCTGCAGCAGCACTGAGCTGGGTCAGAGCTGTGGGGCTGGCAGCACCTTGCTGCCTGTCCCTCCTGCCAGCTGCAGATCCCAGCTCCTCCAAGCGAGTACCAGCCAGGGAGATCACTCGGCATCCAGCTCACCCACAGCACTTCAAAGAAGCCACAGAGCCTCCCAAGGCTGGCACAACACTGGACTATTTTCCCACCACACAGCTAAGCAGGGAATCCAGGCAGGGATCATAAAGGCCTTCTAGTCTTGAAGACCAAAGCCGTTTCTGATAAACGTGATTCACTTAGAACTGAACTGCCAGTCTGCATGCTCATTATTAGCAGAGCTGGAACCAGAAGGCACATGCTGATGCTGACAAGTGAAAACTGACAGCCTCGGCAGAGACTCTGACCTGTGCTCACGGTTCCCGTGCCCGACAGCTGACCCTGAAGAATGCAATATCCCCTGTTACAGAGAAATCATAAAAGAAATCGATCACCAGCATTTCTGCAAGGTTTCTCTCTGGCTTTATAGAGGTCTGTGGGGGAGGGTTTGCTATCAATTTCAGCATGGAGTGTAGCTCTTCCCATTCTGAGGGCTTGCAGTATCTCCTACGAAATCCAGGGACAGCACCAGACAGCAAAACACAGAGTGTCTGAGCAATCACAAAATACTGCAGTATGACCTGTTCCATTAGAGATCCCAGGATACAAATAACTGCACCAGAAGCCCTCGGGCAGAGAGCTCCACTGCCCAGGCATCCTCATGTCCACATCGTACTGCCCTGGATCTGATTTTTGGGTACTGATCCTGTCTAACTGCCTTTTAAAGGGGTAAATTCTAATCCAGAGAGCAACAGTGACATTTTAATGTCTTAAAGACATCAGGCTTACAAGCATCCAAGTCCTGGAGCTACAGCATGCATCTACTGAGCCTGTCCTGCAAAAAACCCATGTGAAAACCTTGACTTACTGGCACTGGTAACAACTGGAAACTCCCGAGCTGAAAACACAGCCAAATGGAGGGACTCCTGACTTGATTGTCTGCAAAGCTCTTTGCAAATCTATGTATGCAGGAGGCTGGGCTGCTGGTGTTTTATTCACAAGACTTCAATGGAGCTTGAGTACCTGGAAGTCAGCCAGCCTTAGCTGAGCAGGGCAAACAGATTTATGAAAGGTAACACACATACTAGAAGGAACCACTTCAGCTACTCACACACCACTGAGCTCTACACCAAGCACAGTCCTGACTCCTGCAGACCTTCACTCCTTGCTCACTTCACAGCAGCAGTCACCAACACAAAACAAAGCAACAGGATGGAGATTAACAGTGAAAAGGCTTTTCTCCACAAGCAGGAAGATTTCTGACATGTAATTTTATACAAATTGTTCAGAAACTCACAGGTTGGAAAAGCTAAACAGTATTTTCAGAAGAGAAAAGAGTCTGGAGTTATGTTAAACTGAAATACATTGTGGTTCCTATTGTTACCGGCAACGTGAAACCTTTTAAAAAGCACAGTGTAGTTTTACAGGACATTAATGATGTTCATTCTTCTTTAAATACACGCAGAGGTCAATTTTACTGGTACTTCCATAGCTAAACATTTATCTGTCAACAAAGAGATACCACTACTTCTCCTGGACCACATCCCACCAAGAACCAACTATTTGTGAAACATTCACCACCTGCCTCAGCAATGAAAGACATAACTGGCTGCCCTTGGGAGGGCTCTGGTGAAACACTGTGATCACCTGTGCCCAGGGACTTGCTGTCAGATGCACTTATAACCTGCAGAAGCCCTGTTTGGGCCATGCAGGGATCATGAGCCTAGCAAGGAAGGGACCAGATCAGCACTCAGTTCCCAGCAGAGACTGCTTAGTAAGGCAGGGAGCAACAGGAGAGTATCAGCATCCAAGTACAAAGTCACTGGGATCAATGCAGAGGAGCTGTGCAGCAGGCAGAGGCTGTAGCAAGAGTCTAAGCCACAAAAAATGCTCCTGCTGTCATTCTACTCCATCATTTCCAGAGGGACATGCCAAGATTTGCTGGTACACCTGACAAAGGACCCGCCAAGATCTGGATGTAACACAAAACATGGTGCCAGAAAACGGCACCGAATCCTGCCAGACAGGGAGAAGCAAGTCAGGAGTCTGCAGTGCAGAGAAGAGGTAAAACACCCCATCGCCGAGCTCCTGATTCACAAGAGGGACCCTCCTTTCATAGCTCAATAGCCATATTTGGTGGTACCAGTTCTTTTAATCCCGCACAATTCCAGCTTCTCTCCATCTCCCATGAACCTTAGCTCACGGAATGGGAGACCAGGATCACATCTCCCATGATTTATTGCAGAGGTATGCTGTTAGCCAAGCAATACTGTTGGAAGCTGCCCGTCAGAGGACTTGCCTGCAGTCCAGCCCCATCCTGAGATCTCTAAGTCAGGCCTCCTGAGATTTGAAACATGGAGCAGGACTGTGAAGAGGAGAGGTGGAGTTTTCTGGACAGTGGATGTATCATTAACTCCATATTGTGGAGCTCCACAGACAGAGGTAAAACATGACAGTGGGGGGGGGGAGACAGAAAGGGCATGTCCTGTAAGATGATATGACCTCATCTGCCCAGTTCTGCCTTCACCAAGCTCACCTGCTGCCTCCTCCTCTAAATGTGCCAACAGGTTGGGAATCACAACTACTGCCAGTGAACCACTGCACATTCTAGAGAAACCAGGTCTTTGCAATGTCAGGTTTGGCCTTAAAATACAGAAGCTTCACCTCTCTGCTGAACAGCTTTTCCAGTGCTGGGAAGGCAGGCAAGGCAAAGGCAGCCAGAGAGGCTGGAATTTTAAGTTACTGGAGTATGGAGAATAGCTCGATTGTATTTACACAAAAACATTAACGAGTTCTGTGGTCCTTTCTGTGCGGGCTGGACAGACAATACCACACCCTGGAAAGGAGCCCTGACCTCCAGTAATTGAGGATGCAGACAAAGAAATAGTTCATCCTGAGTATGCAAGACTATGGCACAGAGCGAAAAAAACCCAGTCAGAAGGCTGGTCCTCAGCCCACAGAAAGTACTTATGAGATCCTATGCTCATGAAACTCCCCCTCTTTTTCAAGCAACAGAAAACCCAAGGTGTGCAGTTAATTCTTTCCTTGAGAGGAGTGTTTGTTTACAACAGCCCGCCAGAGAAACTGCCAGTTTCACCTATCTGCCCCATCATGCTGTAGAGAAGGAACTGACCCGCTGGTGCCAGCTTGACAGGAAGGTGTAACTTTATCTCCAACCCAACAGGAAGTGCTGCAGGGCTTTCATACCCTGCAGGGAAGCAGGAAGGTATCTCATGTGGAACAAGCTGAAGGCACCAGCTACCAACATTATGCTCCTTACCCTCTCACCCAGGCCATGAAGGTGTTAAAGGAGGCTCAGCACGAATTGAAGCAAATAGTCTGTTTCTTTGCTGTTACACATTTCAGAGGCCAAACCCAGGAAGGACAAAGCAGCTCATTTCAGCAAGCATCACCTGTGGCCTCAACAGATCCAGATCCCAACCTCTCTGGTACAAGAGGAAAGGGAAGCGACCTCGTGATCTCCATGAGCTGCCTGCCCAACAAGGCTCATATTCAAGTGCAAATCCTTACCCCTTAGAGTTGTACTCTCGCTCTGGCTCCCCTATAACCAAGGGTCAGAGTTGAAAAACATGACTCTCATTCTCCAATACGATTCTGCTCTTCCACTCTGCCCTGCTCAGGTTCCTTAGAGATCTCAGTGTCCAGGGGGAACACACAGATACAACACCCCGTTCCCTCAACACCAAAACAAGGAGGCTGATCATGAGCAAGCAATTTAAATCCAAATACAAAAGAAATACCTGGCATAATGCTCTGTTGGCAAAACTTGTTCAGAAAGCTCCTGGCAACATTCAGCTGAACTGTAAGGTAAACTGGGCATTTAGGTATCTGAGCAACAGTAACAGACTGTGAATAGCTGGTAGGGATCTCCTGATGGGTAACAGGGCTGGCACTATCAGTCCAAGGCAGAGGAACAGTTTGCTCAACTAAGACTGTAGACAGCAAGAAGTCCCAGAGCTCAGGTCCCTGCCTCAGCCACCCAAACCTGCGTGCTGAGACCCTCAGAGAAAATGCAGCTCTTCATCACAAAGAAGCAATTTGCAAAGAAGAATCAAACAAGGAGGAAATACACTGCAGCAGCACCTGCCATGTCCAGAACACTCCCTTCCAGTGGAAAAGGATGTCCACCAGCACAGAAGGTGGACCCAATCCTGCCTACTGCTCCCGAGGAGCCCACAAGGCCAGGACGCACCCACACAAGCACAAACTGTTCTGAGGCACTGCACCACATCTTCGATCTGACAGGTGAAAGCAAAGACTCTTCCATCACTAAAAATAAACACTACTGCACGTTAAGGTTGTGAAAGTCTCTTAGTCCTGATACTTCTGCCTGCACAGACTCTTAAAAGTCATCACAGCCATGATACCCATATAACCAGGTGAGACACAGCAAGAGTAGCATAGGTGAAACATCTGTGCTGCCAGTGCCAGAACCCAAGCACAAGGCACCAAACCATTAGGTGTAGCTTTGTCTCAGAGAGCACTACCCATCCAAGGCCACCACTGGCCACTAGAGAATGCTTCTCTATCAAACATTTAACAAATCCTTCACCAGGTCCCAAGCTCAGCAACTTATTCCATCTCTCAGCAGTGAACATAAATTTTATAGCAAGCAAGCAGAGAGAAAAGCAGAGATGTCACAGCTCCAAGAGATGAAATCAGAGCAAAGCTGGCAGTCCTTTGGGTTAACAGTCCTTTTTTCAGGAACAGATACAGCTCTTTCCACACAAATGCCATCAGCTGTTGAGTAAGCTGCTCTGTTTTCTCTGCAGTCTCAGGAAGGGTCACACTGGAATGGGGATGTGGATGTTTACCTTGTGCCTGATGAGCCTCACAACAAAATCTGGACTTTGGTAACACCTCTCCACTCTCTCAGGTTGTCTGCTGACTTCACAGCCTCAGCTCCCACTCAGGTTATGCACAGAAGGTTTTCTTTATGAAGAGATAAAACCCAATGCTGCTGATCAGCAGGCAGCAAATGCCAATCCCTCGCTGCACAAGCAAGGGAGAGGTTCCTTTACACCCCTGCTGAGCAGATCCCTCTGGCCTTGTTCCTCCCTAAGGCACTGCTGGGAGCTCCCCGGGCAGGTACCTGCTGCAGGGTACAAAGCAGCCCTGGCAAGAGCTTAATAGCTCTTTATCACACTTCTCCCGATTCCCACCGCCATCAAGACTGATGCAGCTGGTTCAAGCCATTAAGATGACAAGCAGTCCAGACAAGCCTGCAGCTCGTAAACACTGCAGAGGCTGAAGCTTCCGAGGAAGTCTTCCTCCAGGTTCCCCAATCTGAACAGCACTAGGGCAATGCAGCATTGCACAGCAATTCTCCTTACAGGAAGCCTATTCATGGGAGCCATTTGCAGTACAAATGAGTGCCAAGGTTGTTAACAGGAATGTGATGGGAAAGGGACAGAGGTAGAAAGTGGTAAGAAAGCACCTTACACGTGTTGTGATTCAGTAGTCTGATGAAAGAGGCTTTAGACTCTTCAGGAAGCTTCAGCTTTTCAGGAGAGCTAAGCAACTCTGGACTATGCCCAGGACATCTGGACTAAGCCGAGCCAGACAGGAAGTGAAGACATTTCACAGATGCTTTAATTTACATAGATATTTGCAGTGCATAACTGACAAGGTGTGTAAGCGTCATCACTTCTATTTTCCAGATAGGAAAACGACACCGCAGAACTCTGCAGCTATGCTAAGTGGCAGAGCAAGAAATAGAGCCTTCATCTCCCACTTTCTGGGGCTGAAAACCACCCTCTGAATCACACGGCCTGCCTGACGCTGGGGCCAGCAGCAGCATGAAGCCCTGCTCCACAGGAGTTCTGGGAGGAGCAGGTCCTTGCATGCTGGGATGGAGAACGCTGCAAACACCTCCTAAACGAACCACCCCATACACGGCTCTCACTGCAACAGGATCACAGGCATCATTAGAGGGAACACGTAGCTCAGATGCAGAACACTAACACCGTAATAACACTCAAGATCACATGAATCTGCTTCTGAATGATGGTTCTTGAAGCTTGGTTATTTCAATTAAAGATAAAACCATAGTTATTACTGCAGCCAAAGAAGGAGCACCTCTTGAACGTGTCCCTACTCCCCTGCCTGCTTCGCAGCCCACTCCCAACTCTGAACAAGATCACTCGAGGCTTTTGTGCAGCCTCCCGGCCCACATACAGGTAGGAAGAGCTGAAGAACTCACCCCGCAGCAGAACTCTTCCAAAAAAATCACTATATTCCCACACAATAAGTGCCTGGGGGAGGCAAAGTCCCAGCGCAAGCTCTTCAAATCTGTCTCTATTCACTCCTTGGAGCACCATCACTACAATTCCCATCTAAATGTCTCAGTGGCTAGCTGGGAAGGATTCCTCCACCAAATCTCTTCCATAAGGGTGCTAACTGCGCAAATACTAGGTCGTTTACTCCTCTTAAGTGCTACCCACCTGAAATCAGAAGGCTATTGAGGATGCTCTCACCAGCTGATTGAAGCTTGGCAGGCATCTGAAATACTACAGTCCCCAAGAGTGGTGCTCTTGGCCAGATCCTAGAGGGTTGTTAGCAAGTCCTCACTTTCTTCCCGGTTATTTTTGGCTTATTTCTTCACACGTAAGCCCGGCTCAGCTGCACATTTCAAACCTGGTCATTACCTCTTCCCTTTCACCCAAGGTATGAGGTTTTTTTCAGTCCCCCACAAATTAATACCTGCAGTCTCTTAAAGATGTAACAGTGAGCTCACCCCAACCCCTTCCACCCCTTCTCACCTTTTCACTCCTTCCAGCCTACCAACACTTCTCCAAAAATTTAATTGTTGGAATCAAAACACAAACACTCTATTTTGGCTCCAAGTTCAATACCCCCTGCAGAACTGCATATGCACCTTTTAACATCTTCTGTCTGCACACACCCCACAGCACGGCAGGTCAAGCAGCTTCACAACCAACCAACGGCACAGGGAATTACAGAACAACACAGGGCTACTAAAGCAGCCTCCAGTCCACTTCGGTTATTGTCCAAATGCTCCTAGATCAAAAACAGATCAGGATTTAACAGCTATACGTATCTGAACAGCTCTGCTCTGAAATAAACAGCTCAGAAGCTCCAACTGCTCCGTTACTTTTGCACAAGAAGTTCATGTGCATGCAGGGAACATCCCGAATTCTAGTACAAGTTACTAACAGAACATGAGCTCAAGCTATGTCTCAGCGAGGCTGAATATAATGCAGTGCCCTGCTTTAGCCCCATTTTATCCTTGTGGGGGAAGGAAAAACTCTTTAACCAACCCAGATGCATGCAAAACCCACCCTCAGAGGGTGCTTCCCTTTGGTAATGAAGTCACTTAATTTCACAAGTTAGAGAAGGCTGTTCTGTGATGGAGAGCTGCAGCTCCCCAGCCTTTACCTGCTCTGTGCTCTCACCTCATTGTCTGATACCTGACAGAACCACCGCTGTATTTCTTCTGCTCCAAATGAGATATTAGTGATAAGGAGCTGTGAAATTATCGACCTATTAGGAGAATGAGTCAGTGACACATGAAAAACAAAACCCACTTACAAGGCAGGATCAGCTTAAGAGCAAGGTCTGATACTGAGACAACGGCTCAGTGCCAAGTTGCAGAATAAATGAGGAATGTAGTAAAAAGAAATGGAACCAGAGAGGTCCAGCCCTTGGAATAAACCCTCTCCTAAAGTTACCATCCCATATCACTAAGTTTCTCCTGCTCATGCCGCCTCTATTCTTCCAACATGGAAGTATACAATTTTAAGTGGAAATGCCACTACAGCAAAATCTCTTTGTAGACTACCAGCATAAAAAAACAAAACCAAAAAATACAAAAGGCTTACTATTATTTTCAGCAGCACTTAAACCTAGCCCAGCTTGCCTTTAAGTACTTTCAATTACTCAGGTAAGCACAATGAAGGCCCTGAGCAAGCAGCACTCTTGAACAGGCAGGTAATTGTGTACTGGATCATCTGACAGGCTGCACTCACAGCTCAGGCAAAGCCCAGCAGCACCAGGGTCCTGGTTCTGCTCAGCGACACCTCAGGTGTGACCCCGCCAGGACGAGGAGGCCACCCAGGGGCACTGAGGGTTGTCTGTCTTGTACCGTCGCTCGGGGACCACGGGGAGCTGCGTCACACAAACACAGACTCCAATGCCACCACCACCTTTAGGAGGTTGCTCAAATAAATTAGCCTTTGAAGTCAGGCTTTAGACAAAGCTTTAATAAAAAGCTTTATTAAGATGTCGCCATAAAGTGAAATAACTTTAATAAAAAAATATTTAGGAATATTACTCACTTAGTGAAATAAAAATACTTTTAAACCCTGCATGTCCCTTCCAGCATCTTTACGGACTATTTACTCACTTTTCCAGTTTCAGCCAGCTGGCTGAGCTGCCCTTTTAAGCTCTCAGGCATACACAGAAAAAAGAAAAAAAAGCTCAGAGTTCATCCAAAAAATGCACCATAAGACCAAAGAAAAATTCTCAGAATTTAGAAAAAACAAGGCACCAAGGCACTATATAATAACAAATTTAGAAACCCATACCAAACACGTGGTTTAACGTGTTTTTTTTTTAAGAAAGGTATCTCTCAATTCAAGTAAGAATTTGTTTTCTTAGCAGTGAAGACTGCTGAAAGCATCCTCAAATGTGTGATACCTAGTTTACTCAACCATGCAGAAAAGCAGACCAGACTAATGAACAAAAAGAAGAATCAACTTCTACTCAAGGCACTTAGCAAACTAAGCACAAAATCAAAATACAGCTAACAGCAGATGTACTCACACTGGCTTGCAGAAGCAACAAAGCAGCAACTCTAAACAGTACCTGCAGTTTTTCTGAGTATGATTTTTGATCCGAACTTTTAAATTTTAACAAGAAAAACATTATGGGAGAGGTGTTGTTTATCGTAATGCCGAACTACTGTGCTGACTAGGAAGAACTTCTTAAGCCAGAGACCCAAAAGAAGCAGCATCACCCACGACGAGCCCACAAAGATCTCACTGACCACAGATGAGCTCCTGATAAAACCTAGGCTCATTTACAGTACTTCATTTAGAGTGAAAAATGCATGTAACTGTTTCATATTTTCAGTCAGAAATCAGCCTGAAAACACCACTTTCCATCCTCTCTTTAAATTCCACTTTCAGAACATGGCCCCAGTCTCCCTACCTCTTCCAGGTGACTTTACTCCCCAGTCCCTGGCCCAGAGCACTAACTGTTGGAACACTGGGATTTCAGTACCAAAGTGACCACTGAGCATGGAAAAGGCAGGTACAAAAGTAATACCCTGGCCAGTTTGTATCTGAGAAACCTACTCACTAGGAGCTGATTCTCCAAACTTGGGCTCTCCGAGACAGGGATCAGCTATTTCTCTATCATGGAAGAGCCCATTCCAGTGGAGGCCTCAAGTGAATCTGTAAGGCAAGGCTTAAAAAACCCCAAACTTCCAGTATAAACCTGGATTCAGTGCTGGAAGGAGTGGCATGCCTGTCCCCCTGGAGATGAGGTAGACACTGCAATGTGCTTACCCTTTACATCTCTTCCTAGAAAGAAACAAAACTACTAAATTTCTAAACGTTTATGTTTATTGTACCTTTTCACCCCAAACACCAGTAACGTCAATATACAAACATCTGATGAGGAGATACTCAATGTGTATTTCACCCTTTGAATACCCAGAAGACAGAAACCAAACAAAACAACTTTCCTAACAAACCCCACAATTCCCAGCTCATTCAAACCCCTTATGGCAGCTTTGACTTTGGAGATCAGGGCGCTTTTTTTTAAAGAAAAAACCCTCCAAATTCACAACCAACACGACTAAAACCACCCCCCAGAGAAGATGCTCAGCACGTGTCCCAGGACCCGCATTAGGGTTTCCCCAGCTTGCAGCACAGCTGCTCCCACACAGAGATGAGAAACTCCTTCTTGAACAAAAAAAA
>WEIT01008479.1:127074-155896 GCA_013389985.1 Dryoscopus gambensis | reverse complement strand
GAGAAGAGGAGGCTGAGAGGGGATCTCATCAATCCATGCAAATATCTCCATGGCGTGTCCACGTGTGGTGCCACACTCTCTTCAGTGGTGCCCGGTGACAGGATGAGGAGCAATGGCCATAAACTAAAACACGAGAAGTTTCCCCTCACCATGAGGAAGAACTTCTTTAGGTTGAGGGTGGCAGAGCTCTGGAACAGGTGCCCAGGGAGGGCGTGGAGTCTCCCTCTCTGGAGACATTCCAAACCCACCTGGGCATGTTCCTGTTTCACCTGCTCCAGGTGACCCTGCCTTGATCTCCAGAGGTCCCTTCCAACCCCAATTAATCTGTGATTCTGTGAGCTTCCCTCAGAGGGACACAGGGCTTCTGGAATGGGTCCAGGGGGAGGGCAATGAGGATGATTGTNATAAACTAAAACACGAGAAGTTTCCCCTCACCATGAGGAAGAACTTCTTTAGGTTGAGGGTGGCAGAGCTCTGGAACAGGTGCCCAGGGAGGATTGGAGTCTCCCTCTCTGGAGACATTCCAAACCCACCTGGGCATGTTCCTGTTTCACCTGCTCCAGGTGACCCTGCCTTGATCTCCAGAGGTCCCTTCCAACCCCAATTAATCTGTGATTCTGTGAGCTTCCCTCAGAGGGACACAGGGCTTCTGGAATGGGTCCAGGGGGAGGGCAATGAGGATGATTGTGGAACTGGAGCATCTCTCTTATGAGGCAAGGGGCATCACTGCAGGGTTCACTGCTACAACCACCCCAGCTCGAACCTCCTGTGCCAGGGACAATATCTCCAAGGGGGTACTGGAGACTTTTCCCTCACATTTTTATGACCCCAGAGCCATGGGGCAATGACGGGCCCATAAGGATTCCTGTCCAGCCTGAGAGGAACCAGAAAACATCACTAAAGGCTGCCTGCTGTTCCCCCCTGGTTTCATGGGCAGCAGGGTCAAAGGCAACCTGGAGGAGCTGCCCCTTGGAAGGACTTCAGTCCAGAAATATCTTTTAATTTGTTAATTAAGGATGACAGATATGAATGCAGTAGAACAAGGCAGTCACTCTTCTCCCAAAACACTCTACTGAGCCATAAAATTCCAGTAGCCTCATCGGCAAACACAGTCCCTGCTTCAGACGAAAAGAGCTTCAGGTTGACACAACCCGAGCAGCAGCACTGGCAAGAAATTGGCAGTAAAGACAGTGTTGTAAAAGTTACTGCAAATTGCCGTTCCTCTGGCAAGGGGATCGTTTACAGCTTTGGAGATGTGGTCTCCTTGCACCCAAGGACAGAGCAGCCTCTCTTTAATTCTCCTTCCCTGTCCTGTAACACACACAGGTGTCTGTCAGTGTGACATTTGGTGACAGAAGGCCAGACTGCAGGTACGCGTGCATTTATTTCTTAGGCACTGTCCAGCAGTTCAGAAAAATGGTGCACGCACATATTTATATATATTTTTATATATGGGACAAGCACCTGGGCAATTGCTGGTCTCATGCAAATGCACTCTTTAGCTTGTTCATGGGTCACCAGTCACACGCTGTCACCCCACACGGCCTTGCCCACAAAAGGAAGGTGGCTTTAGAGGAATTTTGCAGCACATTTCCCCGGAGCAGGCAATGCCTCACGAGGAACAGTTCTCACCTCTCTCCACATTACAGGAACAGCGTAAGGCCAGGCACCCGGATCACTGCTCATGAGAGATGTGTCTGATCTCAAACAGTCATCAAGAGTAATGCAGAGGGAAGAAATGCATGAACAGCTTTCTGGACCATATGGGATGTTCCTACAGTTGATCTGCACTGCTATTGAAGTTGCCAGGCACTGAGCTACCAAGAGATGCACCAGTGCTGCTGAAAACCATCATCTGGTTGTCAGATGTCCTTTTTTGCATATCAAAGTAAGTATTACACCACTCCTACCCCTTTGGTGTCTCATCTCATCTTTCTAGAAGTGTTTTGCCTGTCCGGAGACAGGAGGACAATGCTCTCCACTTCTCCCCTTACAGGAGCCCACCCTCCTTCCTGACATTCCCAACTCCTGCTCTCACCAGCTCTCTGGCAGCTGGGGCATTAGTCTGGTCCACTTCATTCTTTCTTTCTTCAGACAAGTACACACACATACAAATAGCTCTTCTAACCTGCTTCCTGCCCATACAAACCTCACTGTCCTCCACGGGAGCAGCCACAGGTGCACAGTCACAAGAAGCCACCCAAAGGCATTAACATTTCCCTTCGGGAGATCAGGAATGTGGGATCCCCTCACTTTCAGCGACTCATTCAGACACCTACAACCCTCACCATCAGTAGCTGACTCACACAGGTTTGTCCAGGTCAGCACTATCCACACCTGCTGCTGTAACAAGCAGTTCTCCGAAGGTCTCCTGTGCATTTCCAAGGCAACGATCCAAGGCCAAGGGAATAGATGCACCAATTAAAGAAAAAATTAATGCAAACTGTTGTGGTGATCAAAAGGCCAAAGTAAACAAATGAAAGGCAATTGTACATTCATTACCAGGTGTGTACACTGCGGTGCCCATGAGCTCCTGGCTTTTCCACCTGTGCCCAGCAGTGTGCCAGGGTCAGCTCTGGAATTCTGCAAGTCTGGCTCAGGACTGCATTAGGGCTGGATTTTCCACTCCTTCACTGTTCAAAGCTGGCACAATCTGGATAGTCAGAGGACATAGCTTGTCTCTACCACCACAGGGGAGAGTGTGGCTCCTCTACATCCTGGTCAACTACTTGTGGTCCATGGGGACACCATCAGACCTTGGCAGAAGGTGAGGAATTTCTTCTGGTGCTCTTCAAAAGACCTGCACCACCTCTCACCAGCCTGTGTATGAACCAAAACAGCTGGTGTAAAGTGAGAGCTGGTAAAATTAGACCCACAACAGACTGTGAGGGAGGAGTGTCAACAATGAGAAGAAGTTTGGGCAGAGACAGAAAAACAGGTTTCATCTGGATGAAATTCAGTGCATAGCTCAATGAGGATCTATTCTGGAAAAACAGCTCACCCACTCTGATTTTTCACCTGTTCCAGAGACCTTACCAAATCATCCCCTGGACAAGAGAGTCAAACCCAGGAGTGTTCTGCTTCCTCCTTGCAGGACTAATTACAAGTCAGAGCAGAAGTCCTGTTGTGTGCTTCATCCTTTAACTAGTGAGAAATCCTGCCAAAAACAAAATACCTGTTACAAAGGACTTATAGCCCTAGTATAGGATATGCACCTACAGAAATGTCTTCTGGTATAAGGCCTCCTAGAAATAATGGAATTTCTATTATATTCTACAAAAATTTGCTCTGAATCCATCAATCCCTGCCCCTGCCTTGCACCAAGCAGTGTGATTTACAGGCTGAATGCTCCTGTGCCATTTTGCTCTGGCTTTGTTCAGCTGTAAATGGCAGCCTGCACCACAGGACAGGGCCTTACTGCCCTCGCAGTCATTCACAAAACTCCACAACACACTTGGAAAAAGCAAAGTGATCCTTCTCTGTTCCCCATCCAGAGGCCATTTGGCACCACAAAGTACACGTTTACCTTAGTGGGTCAGGTCATAGTCCTTCCAGTTTTCCATCTGTCTCAGCAGCCAACATCAGCTGCTGCAGGAGAAACACGCAATGGTCAGCTGTGGAATAACCTGTCCACGGGAGAATATGCTTTATAATTCCACGAAGTAGGAGCTGTTTATGCCCTGAAGCATGAAAATCATTTCAAATTCAGTTGTGTCTAAATCAAGAATGCCTCATGCCTGCACTGACTTCATTAGCTCATCTGAGACAGCTACAGGGAAATTCAAGCCTGCAACTAAGTGAGCAGGGCCTTAGGACCCAAAACCCAGTCAGCAAGAACATCAATAGAGTTGAGCTGTCATATTTGAGAGGTGGGAGAGAAGATATGAGTAGCTCTGGCAGCTCTCTGTAATCCCACGTATGAGGCTGTGTTATCCAAATATAAGGAAATGTTTTGAAAGCCAGACCTCAAGTAGAACAAAGGGACATTGGGTCTCAAACACAAAAGATTTTTTTTCCCCCTCTTATTTAAGACCTAATATCAGTAGAGAAGCTTTTAAAGAAGCATAAAGAGGTATTTTGATGAGAGAGGAAGCTGGAGTCTCTCACCTGTCTAAGCTGAAATAGAGTATGAAATACTGGGAATGGAAAAAGAGTATGAAAACTCAGGAATCCTGGCCTTTACTCCAAACTGGGTTAATTGCAATAACTGTGTTACTTACTGCTTCTTCTAGCTGCTGGATCAGGTAGAGGCTGTCAGTTTTTATTCCTTTGCAGCTCATGGGAGTTGCAGGCTCTGTATGAAAACAAGACGCCATGGAAGCGTTTGTTTGCCAGGCTATTGTTTGTCCTTTTAAAGCCTGCAGACCCACTCCATTCTTCATGAGAAAATGCTGGCTGCCTGAAGGACAAACCGAAATGACTATTTCAGCCACTAAAAATGGAAATCGTTTAAAACAGAGCTGATTAAAAGGAAGAAACTATTCTTCCAATGAGAAGTGAATTACTTTCAGCTGGCCTGAGCACTGAGCTTTGCTTGCAACAAAAACCAAATACCAGTTGCCCGATAGTGCAAGTATTTTGGAGGCACTTCATCGGCCACGACTTCAGTTTTTCTTTGTGCATAACTGCAAAACAAGTCTACTGCTTCTGCTCATCCTGGCTCGGTGATTTTTCCTTTGGCTGTGCTGTTCAGAAGACAGCAAGGCTGCTCTTTAGGCAGCTTTTAAAGCCCAGCTGTTCTTGCTACATCCTTGGAAGCCCTGACTCAACCTTGGTTGCTTAAATAGCAAGAGGTTCAAGAAAAAAATCAAGAAACATCACACACCTTTCTTACAATGTGACACCTTGTGGTCTTCAAAAGACTTCAGTGATTGTTGGTAACATGCTGAGTTTCCAGCACATTCAGAAAGGAGGGGAAAACAGGGAAATGGAGGTGCAAGTACTAAAGTTTTGTCAGGCAAAGACTTGGGTGGTTTTTTCGATACAGCACTCACTTCCAAAACTCACAGGGAAACACTTATAGAAGCAGCTTGGGGTTTTTTCAGTTAGCACCTCTGTTTGCTCTATCAAACCCCCTTCTTCAAAGAGGTTGGAGAAAAAAATCCAAGATGAATAAAGGGATCCAGTTATTTAACACAGGGTCCTAAAAGGTGTATCTCAAAACACAAGGAATATTTGTGAGAAAGGTAAAACATTCCTGTGTTAGATCAACCTGTCTCTTATGACAATTCATAACATAAATATATCAAACTTCTTTCACTCTAAATCTGAAGATCAGTCCAGATTTAAACTAATGAATAATTTTGTTTCCTACCTTGAAACCCTCATAACGACTATAGTTGTGGTCAGGATGTGAGTTCACGGACACATCTGGGGTCATGGTTCCAACCTTCCATCACAACAATCTGATTCCTCGCCTCCATGCGTAGTGAGACAGCTGCTGTTTCACAGTTCAAAAATATCTTGCTTCACCCTGACAAGCGGACTATCAGCTGCTTCTGAATGCACTGAAGCTGATGAGAATGGGTGGATTTTGGTAGAGCTTCAGCCCCTGCTGTAAACAAGCCAGCTCTCACTGTCCCTGCCGAGCGTGGCTCTGATCAGTGACGGGATGATCACAGCCCAGCCAGCGTGTGAATCCTGCACACGTGCAGAGACAGAAATGGAAACTGCAATTAACAGGCTGCAGGATGCACTTCCAGAGCCCCGACGCCAAGGCCGTTGTTTGGAACACCTCTGGAGCTGCAGCATTTCCTTTTTCTTGGGGAATTCATGAAATAACTCTACTCTTTAGTGAGTGCTTTTTTCCTCATGACTAGATTTGTCCCTTCCGTCTCAGGAGATCACACATGGTCCCTTTCGAGTTCAGCTTCTTCTTTAATTATTAACACAATTCCTAAATATTTCAGTGGGCGCTAACTACCTCTGCTCAGGGAAAGCACAGCATCTGCCCCAAGAGCTCCATCCCCGTCCTGCCGCTCTGGCCCTGTGTCCCTGCTCCCTTCGGGAACGGCCGCACGGCTCGGGGTGGAACTTCCCACGGGACTTCGGCTTGTTGTGGGGGCATAAAGCGCAGCTCCCGGGACATGGAGGGGTCGCAGGGCCCGGGGCATCTCTGTCCCGGGGGCTGCTCGGGGCTGCCCTCCCGGGGCCGCGATCCCGGGCGGCGGCNCCCGGCTGCTGCGTGCCCGGTGGGCCCAGGGGCTCGGAGGGTGGCCCCCGGCAGCGGCCAGGCCCGTCCCCGCACCTCCACTCCCCGTGTCCGGGGGACAGCCCAGGGTCCCCGCGGTGCGCTGGGCTCACGCCCACCGCTGCTGCTCAGAGAGGCGGCCGAGGTGTCGAGCAGATGCTGCGCCACGTGGGAGTGGGTTTTTCTTGGTGCTGCGGGCACCTCCACTTTGCTATTTAAAACCTGCCCAGGAGTGCCAATGAACCTGGCTAGCGAGCAGCAGCCTTGGTGAGCACAGCCGGGCCCACCCTCACACCACATCACCCCCAGCTTTGCTGAGCCCCTGGCGCCAGGGTTGTTCGTGTAATGAACAACCCTGTGGGTGGGGGATGTGGGTGTGCTACAGCCCTCCCCGGGCAGGAGGAAACCTGGGCAGCTCTGGTCTGTGCACGCCAGGGCTGGCAGGGACCACCAGTGCTGAGGGACCACCAGGAGGCTCCCTGCAGCCCGGGTGCTCCCTTTGGAATAGACCGAAGTCAGATTGCATCATCACCACAATTTTGTTGAATGCGCCAGTCTTTTCCCCCAACTCGTCTCCAAGGGACCTGTGGCTTATCTGCTTTGCCCTCACAAGCCTGGGAGGAGGAGCGTAGGCAAAGGCCGTGAGCACAGAAAAGGTTCAGCAGAGACAGATGGATGCTCAGTGGCTGGCAGACCCCGTCCTGTCCAAACAGACACAGGGACCAAGTGCCACCAGGGTTTGCAGCAGCCTGGAGACACCCAGTGTGCCCCAGCCTGGGGAGGGAGTAGGTGGCAGTGCTGATACCACACTCCAGGAGGCCAAACTCACCTGTCCTGCAGCCTGGACCAGGATTGATTTTAGGTATAAAAACCAGACGATGTGGGACAAGGATGCAATGAGGCTGACTTTAGCAGGAGCCTCTCCTGTGCTGCAGGACGTGCAGAGGCCTTGGGTCTCTCCAAACCCTTCTATGAGACTCACACCACTGCTGCCCAGCCCTGTGCATGGGGATGGGGTGCGGGGGCTGGCAGGAAGGAGCTCCTGCCCTTGCCTGGGATGTGCATCTCACTTCACCACAGAGGAGAGCCAGGCGGTGCCAGGGCTGGCAGGCGCTGCGGTGGGAGCACAGCCAGGGGGTTATTAATAACCTGCTGAGTCAGGGGGGGCTCTTGGGTTTCAGGATCACAAGACAGGAGCCGAGCAGCTCAGATGGATCTCTCTCATTCCTACTTTTTACATTGACAGGGACAACTGCTAAGCTGGCCTTGTTCTATCTGCAGGGAAGCCCGGCCCCATCCTGACAGCCACTGCACCCAGCACGGCTGCAGGGTGAGGACTGGAGTTGCAATGACCCCAAAAATACAAGAGCTGTCCTAAAGGAATTAACCAAGGAGGGTAGGGCCAGAGACACACAGGACTGATCAGCTATGTCAAGACATAGCAGCCATAACAGCCCCATTCCTCATCAGTGTAATCAAACCCATCATGGAGAGAAAAATGAGTATCACAGGTCTCCCATCCTGCTTCCCTGCAGGGTCCTCTCTGCACCCCCCAAAAAGGCTGTGACTGAGCCTGGTGTCCTGCTCCTACCCAATGGAATGGAGCCAAGGACCTCGTAAGATGCAAAGAGAATTTGGAGGATCTTGCAGACATGCACATTGAAGTGTCTAATTTCAAAAGTGTTGCAGGGGATGAAAAGCCTCAGGGGATAGGGCAGCTCTAGCAAGCTTGGGATGGGATCCGACCTCCCAAAAAGCATGTTGTTGCATCCTGGCTGCCACAGGATCCCCTGTGTTTCTGTTGAAGCTCTTGGCTGAGGTCTGCTCTGGAGTGATTCCTTACGCATCGCTATGGAAAAGTAGTCTGTGATGTGGAACAGATTCAGATGCAGCAGCCCATGGTAGCAGCGTGCATTGCAGCTGAACAGTTTCTCTAGCAAACACAGTCCAAGAGCAGGTGGAGTGGCAAAGAACCATCCCCAGGCCTGAGCCCGGCCCTCAGGGGTGCTGCCAGGGACCCCTTGCATGCACAGGAGCTCCCATCGCTCGCTACTCTGTGTGCTGGGATCTGGGCACTCCCAGAGCTCCTTAGGGCCACACAACCCACTGGTGTGAGGGTTTGCCTGGCCCTGCTGCCCTTTCCCCACCCTACCCCCCCGGGTGTGCTGGGACACAGTTGCCTATCAGGAAGGAGAACACCCCGGCTCCTCCTGGCAGAGTGTTTCAGGCTGGCAACATCTCCAACAGCTATTTTTTCACCTAGGTCAGGACCAAAATAAGCCTGTCTCACCCATCCCCAGCAGCTGTTACAGGCATCACCCCGGCCACGCTGGTATTCCCTGGCCCCTCTCCTGTCACAGTGCTCGAATCCCGGCGCCTACAATTGCTGTTGCTGTAGCTGCCACTTGCAGTGGCTGAAATAAGTGAAGTGCTGAAGCTCTGCTTGACTCCTGTGTCCCTGGAGAGGTCTCGTTTCATTGTATCAGGCTGTCTGAGCCGCTGAGCCCCGTTCATTTCAATTAGCCCGATAGCTCTCCAATCCTATTTACCTTTGTGAATGTGTGAGCATCTTGCTGCTTCCCACAGCAGTCAGATTAAAGGGTGAGCGAGGAATCACACACTGCATCCCATGCAGGGCAGAGCCACAGCAGTGTATTTCCTGCATTCAGTGAGTAAACTGAGACACAGATAAAACCATATCCAAGGGACACAGCAAACCTCACTGAGCTGGGAGCAGTCTGCAGTGGTAACCCCCAGATTAGCCAGTCTATACCTTTTAGTTTTAAACAAATACTTTACATTTTAGGTGATGCATCTTTTGGCAGGTAAAAGATAGAAGAGCCTGGAAAGGCTGTAGTCCCTCAAGTCTCCTTTTTGACTAAGTACTCCCTCCCAGCAGGACCTGTCCTCAGGTCCATGTTCCTCACTTGGATTTTAACAATCATTAACCATCTCAACACATTCCAGCACTTAAATATGCTCCTTGAGGGGGAGAGATAAGGTATCAGCTTTCCGGTTCATCTTGCCAGCCTGTCTGCAGCAGATAAGCATGTTGGGCAGCAGGAAAAAGGTTATCTAGAAAGGAAGCTGAGCAACGGTTGCTGTTATTGCAGGAGGCTTTGAAAAAAAAGTCACCCCACCAGGAATCCCACAGCCCATACAAGCCCTTCCCGGCGGAACGTGATTGATGGTTGGAGTCCAGCTGTGCCTTCCTCCCGGGGTGGGAGGCATCTTCCCGTCGGGGAGGGCAGAGCTGCCGAGGTCATGCTCTCCCGGGGAAGGTCACATCAGAGGCAGGTGCCCAAAAACCTGTTGCTTTTCCCGTCTCCTGCCCTGTCCTTGCTCTGGGGAATAGCAGCAGGAGGGGTTTGGGTCAGCGGCCCTGCTGCTCCTTCAGCACATCTTGAATGTTTCTGGGCTGAGGAGTCTGCAAGAGGGAACTTCTCTGCCCAAATCTGAGGAACTGCTGTTCTGGGTTGTGGATGGGCTCCCTGGAAATCAGCACCAATCTCCCACCGATCACCAAGGAGCAAGAGTGGGTACGAGCTTCTGAGAATTCTCAGCCTTTCTTAACCCAAGTATCAACTTGCTTTTTGCGATGGGAGAGGAGAAATGAGCCATGTTGGGAATGGAGGTTCATTTACCATCTAGTGAAAGATGTGCCTTTCCTTTGGACGACTGCTTGTTCATTCATCTTCCTGCCTGTACTATGTTTGCTTTTTTGCAGTTGCAGAAATGATGCATATCAGCTAGGAAATGGGGGAAAAAAAAAATAAAAGCAAAAAGCAGCCATTTCCACTCAAATTCCCAGACCCCCATTCTGCCTTCTTGTTATCACCCAGGGACAAAAGACCCCTGATCGCAGACATGCTGGTTCAGGAAATGGCCTGAATCGAGGGCCACAGAACAATTACTGGAGCAAATCCTGCCAGGAAGTGCTCTGAACCCACTCAGCCACCTTCTCTACCCTCTGGACCTGCCACCTCCCTCCTGCCTCCCTTTCCAAGGCATCCTCACAGCATCCCTCCACATGCTCCTGTATTTTGCTGATTCTGATTAATCTGTGTTTTATATAACCCTGGCTTGTGCTGGACACAAAAGCAATGCATTACCGTGCTATTAATACACAACTCAAGGTTTAGGATTTAAAGCAAATAAACTCCCTCACAGCCAGGAGAAGCAATCCATGACAAACCAGTGCTGGCAGCTCCAAGGTGCAAGTCCCAGTGGAGAGAGTGCACCAGCTCTGGACCCACACCCAGATACCAGGGGCTGATTCCTTAATCACCGCTGCATTGAGTGTGTTTAACTATTGCACAGCTCCTTGGCTGGAAGCAAACATCACCGAATGCCCAGAGCACTTGGGGCTCTGGGCAATTGTTTCATGAACATCCATCATTTGGCTCTCAGTTTCTGTTCCCATTGCTTTTCATTTAATTAATTTCTGCAGGTCTGTCTTACCAGCACTGATGGTCTTGCACAAAACTGCTGGTCCTGGGAGAAGAGAGGAAGTCAGAGAGAGTCCCAAGGGCATGGGGGTATTGGAGGGATGGGGACTCAGGGCAGTTTCTGGGGAGTGGAAACCAGCTGCACCTGTTTGAAATTTGGTAGAAAAGCTGGGGGAGATCCCTGTGCAAGGCCCAGGTCCCATCCTCCAGAGAGGCTCAGAGGAACCACACGGTGAAGGGAAGAGCACTGGCATTTCCATGGCCCTGAGCCCAGAGGCTGGCCAGCTGCAGGGCTCCCACACGTGTCCCGCTCGCCCAGAGCTCTGGAGCCGCCTGGGAGCTTGAGCCAGTTCGTTCCAGCCCTGCAATTAGCACTTCATCGTGGCCAGACTGTGAACAAAGGCTGTAATACCACCCAGCCTGCCAAGAACCAGGTATTTTCCAGGGAAAGCTCTTCTTTGGCGGGGCTGCCCCCCGCTCCAGGCCGTTCAGCATCTCCCCACTGCAGCAGGGTTCGGGCACCGATCAGCCTCGCTCAGGCTGAGCGAGGTTAATGGATTTCAAGCGACTCCTGTGATTAACTTTTCCTAAATCTCCAATTCTTTCGTGCCTTCTATTTTTATAAAAAGAAAAGGGAGGGAGGCGGTATTTACAAGGGATTTCACTCAAATAATGAAATAAATGTGATCAGCCGAGGGACCTTTAATCCGCTTTGACTCCTGCGTCCTGGGGAACGAACGAGCACGGAGATCTTTGCTGCTCCGAGTCCCAGCGAGGCACGGAATGAAACAACCCCATCCCTGCCTGTCTGGGGGGCACAGCCCCAGCATCACCCCTAAATCAAGCACTGTATGCAGACATAGGCACATCAGCCAGGCGCTTGGGTCAACACCAGTGAAAAACACCTCTTTGGTCACCTGCTCCCACCTTTCAGCCTACATTTCCACGTCTCTGCCTGAAGTCTGGAGTGCTGAGGCAAGAATTGGCCACATCTCTAGTTCAGGTGACCAAAAACACATAAAAGGCATCATCTGTGTTCATGAATCTTTTGTGTGCAGCACCCTCTGGAATACATGTCTGTGAAGGGGAGACACCATCCCGTTTCCTTAGGCTTTGCCCAATATATTAAAATTGTAGACTGGAAATTACATGGTTAATTATCACTTTAATAAAAAATCTTAACTGAATGCCATGCAGGTGATCCTGCCTAACTGGGATGAAAGCTTTGAGCCCCAAAAGTGAGTTTGTGGCTGCCAGGGACATCCTGCGTGGCTTGGTGCTGCAAGGAGCAGTGTCAGGGCTGTGACGGGAGCTGGGGCTGCTGCACTGAGCTCCTGGCAGCCAGATAAACCCATGGGTCCCTTCAGCCCCCTCACAAGCATCCTGACTGAACAAAAGGAGTGTGTTTGCCCAAGAAAACCCAGCCTGGGGTGACCTAGAGCCACACCTGTGCTACTGCTGGGAAACCTTGTGTAACAGCCTTTCTAATTCCCCCCTTCAGTCCTCAAATCTGCCAACCCACCCTCCAGCCATCTCCCGCACTTCCCTCCCCTTCAGCTGCCTCATCCCGGGAAGGACATGGACAACGAGTCATCCCTTCCTGGGGGATAGAGGAGCCTGCCGTGGCAGGGAGGGCAGCACAGCCCTGATGTGGGAAAGGATTTGTCCTGCCTTCATTTCAGCACAGCCCCAGCCACAAACGTACAGAACAGCTTGTCAGGAAAAAAACACCAGCTTAGGTTGAGGAGAGGAGAACTAAACGCCCCAGGCGTGATTGCCACATATGCCCAAAGATATAATCCAGATTTGCTACTTGCCCTGGCTCTGGCACCCTTTTTTTTTTTTTTAATTTAATAAATTAAAATCTCTTTTTGCTGCTGAGGATAATCAGCATTAGGGTGAGGGGAGGAGGGGCCTTTCACTGTCCCCTGCAGGATCACACATGAAATCACTGTCACAACAGCCTGGGACTCTCCCAGTGACACCATGGAGTGCTGATGGCAGCAGTCCCCGACCCACACACTGTACTTGCCTCCTCCTGGCCATTTTCTTAACTAATCTGTGAGACGAACTGAGAGGCAGAAGATGCCATGGTCAGGACTTCATTCCTTCTGGTTGGACAGGTCTTAGCTTGGAAGGTCAACTCCTCCTCCCGAGCCTCACAGGCTGAGCCACACAGGGGTGGCTCAATTTGGACCTGAAGGTTCAGGCAAAACACTCACATTCCTGGACAATCCTGAAGGAGCTCAAACCAATTGTCCTTTTGTCTCCCCACATTGCCATGGTGAGCATCTGCACGGAGCAGCCCCAGTGTCCTGCTCCAGCTCACAGGGACAGGGGACACTGCAGCCACCATCCCTTGCTGTTGCTATAGAGACAGAAGCTGCTTTCCTCCACAGTGATGCTGGTTGTTTCTGAGCGGTACCTTCGGTGTGGCAGGCAGGGAGAGAGGGATCAGGAATGTCTTGGCTTGCTGGGAGGGCAGCCGTGGCTGAGGCAAGGCTCTGCCAGGCCTCTCCTGGTGCCTCTGTCCACACTCATCTTGTCGGGGGTCTCCCAAAACCTTCCCTTCAGTTGCTCTGGGCACTGAAGTGCTGTGGGAGAGAAGGGGCACAGGCTGCAGGGGGGGCTGAAGGGGAAGGCTCCCTGGACAAACCCTATGTGGGAGAAAGCCCCGGCCTGTGAATCCCAACTTACCCCCAGGAATCGCCCCAGCTCACCTCCCCCTGCTCTCCTGCCTTGCTTTGCAAGGATGTGCTAGGATGAGACCAGCTCAGCTGATCTAACCCACTGTGGCAGCTTCTCCAGGCCATGCTCTCCTGATTACACCAGCAAAGATCAGGAGCAACTCCTACAAAGCCATCCTGCCACCCTGGATATACCAGGAGAAGACAACACAAGTGCAAGGAAACCTGGACCAGGTGACACGACTGTAGAACCATCCAGTATATTTGCAAAGGTTCAGTAAATTCTGGAGCTACAAAGTGAGAGTTTCCCACAAAGCCATGGGGGAAAATGCATCCTCTGCTCCCTGCCCCTTCAGGAACCTGTCATCTCCAGCTACACGTTGGTGCATCACCCACAATCAGAGCTTGGAACCTGAGCTCCATCCTTGCTAAGGGTGAGGATAAACTCTCCATGTAATAATGCCTGGAAGGAAGGAAAAGCACCACAGCTCACTTCTTCACAGAAATCTTTGCAGGAGAAGGAGGCTGGCAAAGGAAAACCCTGATGGGAGGGTAGCACATCGCTGTTCCCACCCGCAGCAGCAGGAGGGAAGCAGGACAGCACCCGCCACCCACGCTGCTCTGCCTGCTGCTGCACCAGCCTCCAGGGACAACCCCGAGCTCTCCCCTTTCCTCAACACGCTCAGTGACAGCCCTTCCCGGGGGACAGCTCATCCGTGAGCTCCGTGGGAGGCTTAAAGGACATGGATGCCCTCCTTACCACGCTCCTGCTCCAGCCTCGGAGCCAGCAGCGCAGGGAGCCAGCAGCTCCCAGGGCTCTGTGCTGACATCCCAGCTGGAGACGCACGCCAGGGATAGATTTTCTGTTTAGCTTCTTTTCATATTAATCATCAAAGAGCAACAAATGTCAGCAGCTTGCAACAGTCATTAGCTGAATGTCTTCTTCTCACCAGCCCCTGTAGGAAGAGGCTTCCCAACGTGCAGGGAGAGATGACAGCACAGGACCCAGCTGACTCCACCCTGGCCTTCCAAGCCAGGTGTATTTTGCTCACTTGGGATCCACAGGAGGACAGGGATGACATGATCCCTCCATTCTGCAGGATTCATCCAGTCAGGGAAGGTGCTATGTCTGATAGTATCCATCACCTGCCAAACATCAAACTGTCTTCTAAAGACAAATAAACCACAGAGAACTGGCACTTTCTGTTCAAAATACGGGATTTTCTTACGGCAGTTGTGAGGGAGGATCCATTTCAGAGACAGCACATTGAGCATGGCCATCACCCAGATAAGGATCCACCAGGCTTCAAGGAGGCCACTTGTCAATAATGGGAAGAAACAGCACCACATCAGGGCATCCTGTCTCCCTTACCAGACCAAAAACTCCTCACACACCCTCACAAAACAGATTTTCCTTCATTGTCCTGAGCACCCAACTAGGCCCACCCCACCCAAAGCAAAAGTTTGCATCCCCTCAGGCAGCAAGACTGCAGGACCTGCTCCATGCTGAATGCATATCTCCAAGCCACACTGGGCTGGTTTTGTCTCTTCTCTCATGATAAGAACCAAACAGGGCAGGATTTTTATGATTATTTATTATCTGTAAAGTGCCAGCAGTGTCCTGACTTCATACAAGACACAACTGCTGGGCTTACAAAAAGAAAAAAAAGCACTGTGGCCAAAATCATTTATCCTCCAAAAAGTTAACGAGTGTGTTCTCAGGAAGCTCTCAGGCACTGCCCATCCTGAGGACATACCAAGGTGCCAGTGTGAACCACCTAAAGAAGGCAGACATGGAGCTCATTTCTCTCACCTGTAAAGCTCAATTAGGCTGCTGTCCAAACACAGCTTGAGAATACGGCCAAAACACAGGTATGGCCCTTGATTGCTAAAACCCAATCCATTACAAGGAACTTTTTTTTAGAGGTGGGGAAGCGACATTAAAAAACACCACTACTCATGGAAGTTACAACTGCTTCCAACAGACAACACGTAGAAAATACTGGGAGGGGGACTCTCAAAGTATCTTCTAGTTTCCAAGTCCTCCATGTTCACCAAATGGATATCAACATCTGACACGTGTTGGAAGACATCCATATCAACTCCACCAGCCTGAACTGCAAGTAGCCGAAAACAAAGCCAGAGAGAACATCTGTGATGTGGTGCCGTCCGATCATGACGCGGGAAAAGCCCACGCAGAGGGCCCAGAGGACCAGCAGGATGCGGAGAGGGATGGCCAGGACCAGGTGGTTGAGGAAGAACTTGGAGAGCATGGCCACCCGGCTGGCATGCCCGGCGGGAAAGGCGTAGGTGTCCATGGTCAGGTAGTCCAGCAGGCCGGGGTTGATGTCGTACGGGCCCTTCCGCTTGGCCAGCTTCTGCAAACCTGCCACAATCATGATGTCCAGCAGCAGGGCTACAAAAAAGGAGACAGAGAGGGAATGGTGAGAGGCAGAAGCAGAGTTGAGGGAAATTTTCAAGGCAGAACATTAATGGGTTGTCATTGTGTTTAAGTAAAAATTTGGGTTCGGTTCCAACCAGATGTCCACGGTGCAGCTGCACACAACTTCCCCATCCTCAGGTCACCACCCAAATGTTGATTAACCCTCCCAGTTCACCCCAAGAGGAGGCAAATACCACTGTCACCATCTGACAGAGGAGAACCCCAAACCGCAGAAGCGAGCAATCCACGTGGGGAGGAAGAGAGCAACTGGCAAAGCTAAAATGGAAACTCTTCTGGCCCTCAAACCACCACTCGCGGTGTTCCGTTGCTGCCTCCATCCTGTGCTTTAGAAACCTCGTGCAGCAAGGTCCCTGCCTGGGGCTCTGTGCCAGGGTGACCAGGCCTGCTGGAGGAAAGCTGCCCCAAAGCACTTTCTAGTCTTGTCCCTTGTCTTCTCCCAAGCCCACCACCCTCTCCTGCCCAGAGCAGCCAGGGGATCGCACCACGCTGACAGATTTCACTAAGAAAAGAGCATTAGGAGCCAGTGAGCCAAGGGGAAAGCCACGCAATAAAGAAAAAAGGGCTTCTGTGTTAGAAACAGCACCAGTGTGCTGGAGGGTGGGCGACATCCTCCCAGATATCCCGCACCCATCCTTCTTCCTTTGCCAAAGCATCAAACACCCACGAATCATTTCTTGTTTCTGCTCACCTCTTGCTCCCCATGACTTTCTCCCTGCAAGTCACCCCACATACCCTCTTCCCTGTGCAAATGCAGAGGGTGAGACACCTCCCAGCCCCAGCAAACCCAGGCTTGTGATGGCACAGGCACCATCCCTGCAGCTGCAGCTCTCCCCACCAAACCACCTTTCTTCCCTAACAGCTTCAGGAGTGAAACCCATCAGCACTTGTCTACATCATCCTTCTCTTCAGCCCACCTGCTTCGTCCCAGCCGACAGGTACTGTCATTTCTATTTCCTAGCATCAATTTTATTTCTCTTTAATCCCCTCATCTGCTTTCCCCCAACCCTCCTAATTAGTCAGAGTGCTGATTTCAGCTCCCTGCAGCAATGACAAGGACATATCTGCCATCACGAGCACAGCCAGCTCCCTCAGCAGGAATGCCAGGGGCCAGTTGTTTGGTTCCCAGGCCCTGGTAGAGACCATTCCTTGAGAGCTGACAAGGTTTCAGGAGGATGGATGGGAGTGTGGTGGTGGTGCTGGGGATGGGAAATGAGACAGCACATGGGAGGCAGCTCCTCCCGCCTGCTCGGCACCTGGCAGGAGCTGGGAAGTGAGGAGCTGTCACGGCAGCTCTGCTCACCCACCTTCCCCGTGTGCCACCCCCAGCCCCCAGCACTGCTTGGGGAAGGGGCTGGCATTTATCCTGGCCAAACCCTCTCCTTACAGGAGACTGCTCTTCTCCCTCATCTTCAGGGCATCTTGCATGGGGAAGTGGGACAGCAGGACCTCCCTGGACCTTCTGCCCAACAGGTAGAAGGGTCTCAGAGCTGTGGAGGGCAGATGGAGCAGAGGAAAAGATCTGGATACCAGCTCCTCCCTGGCATGGAGTAGCAGGAATCCAGGCTAGACACAAGAAGCAGGAGGCTTACGTGGAGGAAAGGTTCATGGGTGGCACCTGAACAAAGGCATTGACGCTGCAGGTGCCAAGGAGGCTGGTCACACCACCAGGCCTGTAGCACTAGCAATGGGTTTAGGAGGACAAGGACAACCAGGGACTGCCCAGATCCTGCTGGATGTGACCAGCAGGCAGGGAGAGGGCAGGGGGAGCTCTGCAGCCCACCAGGACCCCAGCACTCAGCAGAGCAGTTTCTGCAATTTACTGATTTTATTTTTTGGCGGGCTGGCCAAGGGGGAGAAAGGGACTGAGGGGTTTCAGACACAGGCTGTGGAGCCCTGGAGCAGCCACTCACCCTGGCTCCCTGTTAAGGTCAAATGCTGTCAGCCCGGGCCTGGCTGACCATTACAGGGCTGCCCTGCTGCACATGGCTCTGCTCAGGCTGGGCTTCCTAAATCACCCCCAGCCCAACCTCTCACCCCACCAAGTGACCCCCCCGCAGCCCTGATCCAGCAAAGTGCTTCAGGAGATGATTTTCAGAGCTCATCGGCTGCGTTTCCCTCCAGTCCCATCTCACCCTGGATGAGAACTGTGTGAAACCAAAGCTCCGGGATGCTCTCTCGGGAACCCAGACTCATCAAATTCTTGGGAGCCCAGAAGCATCAGAGAGATGATGCACCAGCACTGCCAAGAGAAGACTCTGGCCCAAGCTGCTCCTGCTGAAGTCAGCACCCATTGCATTGCTGAGGAGCCCAGCCAGGGCTCTAGAAGGAGTCTGGGCACCTCAGTGGATCCCAGTGTCTTCTCCATGGTGTTCAGTAAACTCCCTAGAGACCATTCCCCACCCAACCTGCCCATGGATCAGAGTACAAGTGCCATATGCTTTAGCAACGTGTGGTGTTCACCATTGCCCATCAGTATTTTGCACTGGCAATATTTTTTTACGGTCAAAGGTGATGTCAGGGCAACTCGAGGGATGCAGGCACGTGTGCACAGAGGTGTTCAGGGCATGGAGAACAAGCCAAAGAGCAGCTTTAATAATCCTTTCATTCAGAAGATGAATAAAATGGGCCTTCAGTACTGCTAGCTTTGATTTTCATCAAATGATGCACAGAAAGCAAAAAGCCTCGTTTGCCCACATTTCAGGATTGGAAAGCATGACAGCATTAAAACCGGGGGTTAATTTGCCGTTAAAAGAAAAAAAAAAACACCAAAGATCCCTCTGTCTGGTGCTTTTTCTATCACTTCCCCTTGCACTTTCTGTTCCTTTCATGGGGATTTCTTTATGAAACAGCCCCAGCAGCCTGCCCTGCTCCAGCCCCTGAGGTGTGGGGGTCCCACTGCCCTCCCCCAGCGCTGGGTCTCTGCTGCTCCCCTTCCCTCTCCTGCTCCTGCAGCCGCTGCCGGTGCTGGCAGGGTGAATCAGCAGGCAGCACTGCTGCCGGCGGTGCTGCCAAGGGCCCATCCTTCAGGAACAGATACAGACAGTGCCGTTGCCCAGCAGCCCCATCCCCAGCCCTATTCCCTTGCAATCCCATGACCTACATCCCCGCTTGGACCTCGGCTCGCTTCCTGCCTCCCCTTAATGCACATCAAACCCTCCCTCCTCGGGTGGGCACAGCATTAGGCACGGAAGGGGTTAACTTTATCACGGGTCCCCTCGGTGCTCCAGCTGCAGGTGGGTGTCTCTGCACTGGGGACTGTTCCTGCTGTTGAACCCAAAGCCCCTGAGCCTTGCGCCTGCCACCTGCAAATCGGCATCACCACCTCGGCTCCGTCCTTCCCTGGTCCCTCACACCGAGCCCAGGAAATCCTTCAGGCTGACCTGACAGGAGGCTGGAGCAAACACAGCCCCAGGGCAGCCCATGGAAGGGAGCCTGCAGCTGATGCACCAGCCTCCACTGGCCGCTCTCTGGGGACCCTCGGGGCTGTCACAAGCACAGCAGAGATGGCAGAGTGCCACCTGACTGAGGGTGAGATGAGAAGAGCAAGAAATTTTATTTTGAAGCATTTTTTTTCACCATGCCTTTCCCCCAGAGCCAGGTAGCACTGGATTTAAACCAGAGGCATCACTGGATGTAAAATCCAGGTAGCGCTGTATTTAAGAGCAAAGGAAGAATTAGCTCTTGCCCATTCTTGCTCCTTTCACATTATTCTGAAAAAGATCAGGAGTTTCCCTGTTGAACTGGTGTTAAGGGAAACAATCCTTCAGATTTCCAATGCAGAACCATCCAATCCCCAAATCCTATGTTAACATCTAAAACTTCCTTAAAACACGAAACCAAAGAGCAAGTCTTGTCTTGCCTGTGACAATTTTAGCATCAGAGATCACCTTGGTATTGTAAAAAGCCAACATCTGGCATCAGATGCAAAGTAAATGAGCTGAAAGTGAGCCCCCTGGGCAGGCATTTTATATCTATTAATAAGGAAAGGAAAACAATTATCTGCCTTGCTCCTACCACCAAATGTTAGGAGCCCTTTAGGAGAGGAGAGGTGAGCAGAGAGGAGCCCTGTGCAGGCAGGGCACAAGGACAAACCTGAACCACTGTCAGCAGAACCAAACCAGACCCCAAAGTTTGTATCTAGGAGAAATCGAAACAGTTGGACGTCCCCCACCACCATAAGGTCCTTTCTGTCCCCGAGGTGCCACCTCTGCTGCCGTCCTTTATGGCTGGAAGAGGCTGAGGATGGTGTGAGCACCCTTGGGGACGTCGTCTGCTCCAGGTTGGAGCCAGGCGGTGTCTCCAGGGACGGAGGCAGATTCCAGCTGGGATGTTTATATAAACATGTTATCAAAACCACAGCTGAAAAACAACCTGGGTGCAGTGCTGGGGGCAGGGGTGGGGGAGGAAAAGAGCAGAAAGCCAAAAAAGCCCTTGGCTTCATCTGCTCCTGCAGCCGAGATCCACATGACTTCACACACATGGGGCTGCTTGGATGAGAGAAGGCTGCTCTCCAGAGCCCAGCCTGTGAGGCTGGGATCAGAAACAGTCACAAGCTGGACTCAGCCTCCAAGAACCGCAGCTGAGCACACGGGGGAAGGAAAACAGGGAGGTAAATGCCCAGGAATGAAGACGGAGCCCATCTCACGAACTCAGGAGGCTCCCAGTGTGGGAGCAGATGTGCCTCAGACAAGATGTGCACAGAGCTGGTGACAACTCATGGCCTGGGCTTCAAACCCATCGTGCTGGAGGTGGCATGTGCTCCCCACTGCAGCTGCTGAGGCCACGTGTAGGGCCAAGACTGGCTTTGAAGGTCCTGTATTGCCCAGATTACCCACCCTCACTCAGGAGCGAACTCTGGACAAATGCCACCATTCCCAGGAAACAGTTTCTTTAGCTCCATAATTATTATTCGTAATTTTTTTTCCATTTTTCTTTTTACTTACATGCCCCTTCCTACTCCTTCTGAACTTCCCAAATCTCCTGCAGGCATTAGGCTCCCTGACCTGGAAAATGGGCTGTTTGCAGCCTCATCTCGTTGACATTAATGAAAGATGCAGGTTTCAAAAGAATCTTCACCCCCTCTCCAGTGGAGTCAGGCAGCTGGAAGAGGTCCACTCCTCTGGAAATGAACCCCTCCATTCTATTTTGTTCCCCAAATGTGGCACTATTGGGAGTAAGAGCTGACAAAAAGCACAGATGGCATGAAACACTGAACAGCCAATGAGACAGGCATTGTGGTGTTTGGGGGGGTATTTTTTGGCTGAACAAGCAGCAGTGTGGGGTAAGTGGTCATGGGGAGGTGAAAAAATGGTGGAAAGCAGAATTGTGCAATTAATTAAAATAAAAACCCACAACAACTAAAAATAGATTTGCTGTATTCTAGATGATTAGAAGCAGCCCTGAGCGCAAGCACAGGCTGCCTGGAGTTCTCCCCTTGGAAACACTGTGCCCTGGGAAATTTGTACTCAGCATCAAATACTGAGTGTGGCTGCTTCACTGGGGGTCTGCACAGGCTGGGAGGAGATGCAGGCAAGAGGGGGAGCCCAGGGCAAAGGGCTCGTGCTGCTGGGGAGAAGGAGCTGAGTGCCCCAGGATGGCTCATCTGCCTCCCAGAAGGGCTCTGACAGCTTGAAATGCCCCTGTACCCCACGGCAGCAGCACAGGTACCATCAGCACATCCCAGAACCACACACACCAGCACCAACAGCACTGTATGGGATGAGCTAGAGGAAGAAAAGTGTCGTGGGCTGAGGACCAGCAGCCTGGCCCAGCCCACAAAGGCTGGGCTCCTTGCTCGGCCTCAGTGCTGTTTGGGCTTGGATTTACACCCCACTGCTTTCAAAGAGGCAAACTGGCACAAAAAGAGGGGAAAAAAAAGGAAAAAAATAAAAAAGAAAAAAAAGAAGGGTTTGATTCTGTGATGCTCAGAGGGTCTCCAACCATCACACCTCACAGTGTGCACCCAGATCAGGTACATCTGCCAGCCTCCCTGTATAGATGGAAATGGTTCTCTGTTCCGGGTTAAAACATGGAGGTTTCCTCGAAGTGGAAGAAAAAAGGAGAGTTCATCTGATCCCCCCTTCCCACCCCATCCTCCACCAATCCTGACCGGAGCAGGAGACCAGACGGGCTCTCCGTGCCTGCTGCTCCTCCCAACAACTCACCTCACTCCCCCACCTTCCTCTTCCCAACCACTGCTCCTGTCAAGGCGTTTTAGAGGCAAACGCACTCACCCATTTCCTGGGATCTCCCTTCGGGCCAGAGCCTGGCTCAGCTTCTCCAGCTCTGCCTGAGTGAAACAGCTACTGTCCCCTCTGAGCTGCAGGCAGGGGCAATGGGAAGTTGTTCCCGGAGTGACAGACATAAGGATGACTCATTTCCCATGTTTATTCCCCCTCTTCCCATTCAACAACCCTCGCACTTCTTTTCTCTTTCGCTCTGCATTCAGGCTCGGGAACGTTTTGCCGTTTGCTCTGCGAGGGTTGGATTCCAGCTCCCTGCACATTCCCCAAGGGCTGCACACTGATGCCTGCAGGGCTCACAGCATCCCCAGCAGCCAGCCAGGACCTGAGCAAATCGGTGCTGCCTGGTACCGAGGGGCTGATCAGACCCTAGGTCTGATGGAGACACTGTGCAGGTCCCTGGAAATACCCCCGTGCCTGCTCCAGCCTCAGTCAGAGGAGTCCCAGCCTGTCACTGCCCGTCCTTTATGCAAAGGGACACTGCAGGCTCGCCAACCTGCCCTGCAGTGAGCAGGATACATTCCTGTAGAGGAAGCAGGCAGGAAGGGGGGCAGGGAAGCCGGGAGAGCTGGGCATTGCTGGCTGCTCAGAGATGCCTGAGCTCATCAGCTGTGAAGGGATGAAGGCTGAGCACGGCACCCACCAAAGGACCACGGACTTCAGCTGCTGTATCTGGGCAGAACAGAGGCAGATTAGCAGCCTGGAGTGATGAAGAGGAATGCGTAATGCCAGGCTGGACCTGTGTCTAAATGCTGGATGCAGGGAGTGAGCATCTGCGTTGTTGCCTCTGCCTGGCACCCTCCATGGGTCACTCATGTTGGGTTATTAGGCATTTAAATGTTTCCACCTCACTGGGCAGACGTGCTGCTGGCTCTGTGAGACCTTGGTGGGCACTGGCAGGGCTGGGAGGGGAGTGGGACAGCGGCTGAGCCCCCTCCATGTGCCAGGTTGTCCGAGGAGGGATGGTTCTGCAGGGCACCAGCTCCCGAGCTGCTCTCCCCTTCCCTGACAGAGCGTCCTCTGCCCTGCCTGGCTCAGAAAATCCCTGCTCTCACAGTGGAAAAATGAAAAGGAAAAAAATAGACACATCTGGCCCCAAACCATCTCTGGGGCTCTGGGCTGAGCAAGCTCTGCTGCATACAGACTGATCCATCTGCCGTGCAGCTCCCTGGGTCTCTGCTGGGTCTGGGCTGCCCTGAGGCTCGACAGGATCAGCTCGTCTGCACTGCCTGGGCATTTCATCTGCCCAGTGACCTTTGCCAGCAACGGGCTGTACTATCTGGATTTTCATCACACAGCCTCCAAAGAGAAACACAACAATACCTGAAGCACGTCTGTACTGCTAGAACAGGGTCAGTGGGGTCTCGAGGGGCTTGGTGAAGGCATTTCTTGCTCTCTTTCCATCCTAATCCACCAATTTGTTGCAAATCTGGTCTTGCTTGGAAGCTGCCAGGATGGGACCACAGAGTTCTGACCATATATATGTATTTGTAATTTTCTTTCTTAGGGGGCCTGCAGGGACTGTGCTTCAGAATATCATGGCTTGGTTCCTGGTCCGAGTGAAGCTATGTCAGTATTCAGGAAGAAGGCTGGACAGAGCAAGAACTTCCTCTCTGCTGACCTCCAGGAGTGGAGAGGCGGCCCTGGCTCCCTCCTTTCCTCCTCCTGTGGCATTCACCCATCCCCAGCCTGACACGCTGCTCGATGATCCATCCACGCCCTGAGGCACTGCTTTACCTAATGGGATAAATGCTTAGTGACAGCACCAAAGAGCCATCCTGCCCCTCCAAGAGGGATGCAGAGCCAGCTGGAGATGGCTGAGCACTGGGACCGGTGTCACTGAGACTGCAAGCAAAGGCAAGACAAGGGCTTTCTCTTCTCCTAGTCTGGATACCAATTCCAGAGAGCCACGACCACAGCAGAACCTGGTACTGGCACTTCAAAGCAAGCACAAATACAATTCTATGTGCAAGCATGAGCCAAGCAGATACCTCCCAACAGCAAAGGCACCCAGCTGGATGGCAAATAACTAAACACAGTGGTGGTTTGGCTCTCAGTGCAAAAGACTGGCTTCACTGGAGTGACCACTTTGGGTGGGTTACTACATTCCATCCCCAGTGACCATATTCCACCCCCACCGCAGTGAGAAGGTGCCTGGATCTGCAGAGACCATCAGTTTAACGAGATCAATCTGTTTAGCTTAATAAATAGGAGGTGAAGAAATTACTTGAGCACTATCCAAAACACTGAAAGGCGGAAGAGATGTTGGCTGAAAGAGCTGTTCAGCTGGAGAGAGAAGGGTATGGAGACGCAGTGAAGGGAAGAGCCCAACTAAAAGCACTTGTGAGAATCCCTACCACTGCAGTAATACAGAAATGGCTCTGACAAGTTCACCCTCACTTGTAACTGTACATCAGATCGAGTGTTTGGGTTTTTTCCCTTAACAAATTGAACAGGAATAAATTAAGGGATGTGCTACAGCCTGTATTTTGCCGTGGGTTAGATCGATGATCCAAATGTTCTTTGCTGGCTTTGCAGTCAATGAATCACTAAATTTGGATCCCCATCCTCACCAGATGGATCAGAACCAGAAACCGAGGTACCACTGCCCCGAGGGTTTAATGGAGTTTATGTCTGGTTCTGAAGCAGATCTGGGCATTTTACTGGAAGTTTTATAACTGCTTTCCCCCTGCAAGCCTGACTGCAAGGTTCAAATGACTTTCTAAGCACCTTAGTTTTCATGAAACATTTGTGATTGCAGAGAAAAGCTTGAATGGTCCTAAAAGTTCCAACACTGGCAGACAAATAAAATGAACTTTATAACTGCGGGATTTCCTGAGTAATGATGTTCTCAATTTAGCCAAGGGGGTGTTGGACCTTCTCCCTGACTTCTGCTCAGCCAGGGCTGGTGATGCTGAGACAGTCTTCCTAAAAGCATGTCCTGGCAGAGGGATTTTCACAGTGGGCACAGATATCTGGTTTCTTCCATCTTTTCAGTAACAGGCTGTGTGTGCTTCTCTGGCTGTTTGGCGTTTGCTGGAAAAGATTGCTGTGAGAAGGGGAATCAATAAATTCCATCACAGATGACAAACATGGAGGGAAAACATTGCTTGGGGTTGCTAATCAACATCTGCAGTGGGGATGGATGGAGCAGCCCAGGGTCAGACCCCTTCACCCGAAATGCTCCCACATGTGTTGGCAAAGCCCCCGTCAAGAGCTCCTCCTCCATCTGCAGTGGTGCTTCTGCCAGGTTCCCAGTCCCATTTCAGCAGTCTCCTGTCTCCTTGCCTTGGAAGCCTGATTGCAAATCCTAAACAAGTGCTCTATGATGGGCTGGCTCCCTGCCCAGAGACTGCATCAGAAATTCTGCTTGATGTATCAAACCCTCAGCAAGCAGGGGGAAGGGAGGAGAGCCCGGGGAGGTACGGAGAGGGTGCCACAGACAACCCCAACTTCCCGGCTTCCCTCTTCCAGCAGGGAAGCACCAGGAGGTTCCCTCCCCTTTGACCTGTGCCTGTCCAGGAGGGCTTTTCACCACATCCTGGTGGATTTGAACCACAGGAAAGCACCAGCAAGAGGGACCAAGGATGCCAGATGCAGTAGTGGTGCCATGACCTTCCTGTCTATACAAGACCCCACTTTTCCTGGGACCTGTCGAGGTCCACCAGCCCCAGGCTCCCAGCCAGGCTCCTTCCCCACCAGCAGTGCAGGTATCATGGCAGCAGCTACTCGGATACTCAGAGTTCCTGACTGCAATCTTAAATATCAGCCCAAGGCCACTCTCACAGCAGAGATCTGCTCTGGGGAGTGACACAAGTCCTGCTGCAGGAGCTCTGACGAGAGAGGCTGAGGGCACCTTGGGCAGTCCCACCAGCCAGTGCTGTCTCTTCAGAGGGAGCAGTGGAGCTCTTTGGAGGCTGCCAGACCTATGGAACTGGTCCTTCACACCAATTAACTACTTCCTTTCTTGGCAGGGGGAGAGGAGGGGTGGGAGTAGTGTGTCTAGGCAAGGATACAAGACTCCAGAACCCCCAACTTGTCCCTGGCCACCATGTTGGAGCTCAGGAGACCTGGAGATGTGGGTAGTGATGCAAGGCTGAGCTCTCCCAGCCACCACTCAATAAAGTTAGAACATGACCCCGACGTGGCTTTGCATTTGGCCTCCTCATATGGCAACAGAAAGGTGAGAAAACCTTCCTTGTTTTTAAGCCAAAAGGGCATTAGCTCTTTGCAAGGATCTCAAACATTTTGGAGTCAAAGCAGTCGGTGTTCAGGCTCCGGCCCCATCAGAGCCTCTTGGGTCAAGAGACATCTGGAAACTGTGCCGGCCGCTGTTAGTCACCTACTATTTCATCCTCCTGCCCTTTTAAATGGATCTTCTCTTCCCAGCGAGGGGCTGACCCCGCGCACCCAGGAGCCCCTGGAAGAACTGCTGACGTCGGCGGGCTCTGCATCACGCTGGTGCTATTCTGGCTTCTTCCCCGCCACGGCCTCCCCCCATGAGATGTCACAGCACGAGGACAGTCTCCTCCAAAGGCACAGGGGAGAAAAGGCAGCTACCACTGTGCTTTTCAAGCCAGTCCAGCTCAGTCTTCACCCTCTCTGAAGGATGAACTTGTGAAAAAAACCCAAAATCTGGGGCCACATTGATGAGCTGTATCACGTCACAGTCAGCCCCTGCAGACAGGACGTCCCTTTCCTGTGGTGCCTGTGAAATAAAGTGTCCCTATGGCCCCTCAAAACTCTCCCTGAGAAGAAAGCGTCTAAATCCAATGTTTTCAATTTCTCCTACCAACCAAAAGTGGGACTGCTGAGTTGTTAGGGAGGGTGAAACACCAGGGTGGGTCACAGCTAGAGGAGAGGGTAATTAGTCACAAGAAAAAATAGAATAACTGGACCCTGTGCCAAAGGCAGAAGGGCAAGAAGAGCAAGGTCCTCAGGCAGACATGGCCTGGGCAGGCTGGGGCCAGGATCTAAGGCAAGTCACAGCTATAGCTCATCCTGGTCACTGGTGGGACATCAGGGTGGCATGGGCCCTGCACAGTGGAGAAGCCAAACCCTTCAACACATCCCAATCTCCAGAAACAGGGACACTGACCACCACCATGCAAGGAAGGACTAGCAGCAGAGCCAGAGGCATCCCAGCCTGCCTACACAGCCTCTGGGTCAAATTAGCACATGGAAATGGGGACAGCAGCAAGAAAGGTACCCAGGGGAAGGAGGATGTGAGAGAGAACTGCAGCAGGGAAGCTGACAGGACTCTATCACGTGGAGCCAGGGTCTGGTCAAGAAGGTGGCAAGGGGATGGAAATAACATCCTCAGGAACTGAGCCAAATATCAAAGACTAATATCTTTTTATGTTTTCCCCACCTATCAAACACCAAGGCAGATGACCACAGATTAAATGAAAGACATCACTGCTGGTATCCACCCTCCCACCACAGACATTCCCTCAGTCTGACCAGACAACCCTGCCCATGCAGGACCAGGGGCCTGTCCCTGCACCATGGGTGTCCCCAGCCACCACAGTTACTCCATCCCTCTTAGACGACTTCTTGCGACATCCGTCACCCACAGTACCTGGGAGTAAGAGGGGCAGTAAGTGCAACATTTACCCTAAAAGTCACTCCCTGCTTCCCGACCACATCGGATGCTGGGAGCAGCCAGAGGAGGAGTCCCAGTGCTGCTGTCCCTTGTGACCAGGGCCGGGCTTTCACGGCAGGGAGGGAGGTTTGCCACTCACCTAGCAGCAGGTTCATGAGGACCTCTTGGCCTGCCAGCGTGCTGCTCTTCACCAGGCAGATGAGCGTACCCGCAATCCAGGGGATCCCGTGCCCCGTTATCCCCAGGAGGTTGATCATGGAGCGGGCACCTCCCCAGGAGGAAGCTCTGTTGGCACACACTCCCAGCCTCTTGGACATGCAGATGTCGATGGCCAGCAGCGAGTTGAAGGCAATTCCCTTGAAGGAGGGGTTGAGCTGCATGCAATCCTCCTCGGGCAGCTGCTGCGACTGCCTCCGCTCCTTGGGGCTGGTGTTCTGGGCACCGGCTGCCCCGGCCTGGCCGCTCTGCTTCCTGCTGGAGCTCCTGCTCTCCTGGTTCCCCTTCAAGGGCTGATTCAGGGAGAGGAACTCAGCCCTGTTGAGGACATTGTTCCTGTCTCTGGCCCTGGACCGTGGCTGGGATGCTGGCATTGCAGTCTCTCTTTAACGCAACCTGCTTTGCAAATACCGGGAAGGAGAGAAATCCCTCTTCTCCCTGCAGAAAGCTTCCCCCACTCCCACCCTCACAAGCTGTGAATTTGGGAAGCTACAAAGGTTCCCCTCTGTTGCAGTTGCCCCCAGCACAGACTGCAGCTGTTAAATATAGAGTAAGGAATGCACATGGCTGTTTACTTCATGGGCCTAGCAAGCTTGGAAGGAAAATTAATGCCAGGCTTGGCAGCCACTCCAATGCCAGGGAAAAAGGTTAGACAGCCAATAGATATGAAGAAGAGGAGGGAAAAACATAGTGCCAAAGGTTGGTTGCTTCTGGCCTGGTCTATTTAAATCTTCCAATTGCTTATTCCCCCGGGCTGCAAGGGAAACTGGGAAACGTAGTTCTTTTTGTGCTGCAATTCACATTTCAGTACCAGAGCCAGAGCTGACAGCATCCCCCTCCCCAGGGCACCCCGCGGGGGGCTGTGCTGCCTGGCTTTGCAGCACCAAGACCAGGTGTTGCTCAGGGGCTTCCCTTCAAGGGGCTCTCCCCCAAATCTTCCTGATTAATCTGTTCTGCAACTTCTTCCACC
>WEIT01008479.1:84777-121792 GCA_013389985.1 Dryoscopus gambensis | reverse complement strand
GGGGAGGCTCCATCGCCGCCTGCCCCGCTGCGCTCCCGGAGCCGCCGGCCCCACCGGCACCGCGATCGCTTCCCTCTGCGTCCGGCTATTTCTAAGGGGAAGAAAAAAAAAAAAGAAAATTAATCCCCAAAGCCCAGACATCGCTGGCGGAGGAACCTCCAGAATCGGAGATTTGGCGACTTTTTGCATTTTCCAGCCGTCGTTTCTTTCTGTTATTATTGTAATTTCGTGCGAAAGGAAGTTATGAACAACTGCAAGTCAGGAAGTGGAAATCCACACCGGTTGTGACAAGCTGGGGCTAAAAACTATTTCATTATTTATATAGATGTGTCTATCAACATTCTGCTTTTCATCCAAAGAATAAAGGGAAATACCAGCTAGTCCTATGTTTGACGGTGAATGACAGACAGCATCTGAGCAAAGAAAGGACTAAATAGATCAGCTGAGAACACCACCCTTATTTACTGAACTCAAGAGACTTTTTTTTAACCCAAAGACTGTTTGAGCAAGAGATTTAATGGGTCATTAAAAGGGGAAAAAAATTTTAAAGGCCCTTTTGCTTCTCAAGCGCAGCTAACCTCAAAAATAGAAGCAGTACTTGTAAGACAGATATTCAAATTAAGGCTTTACATGATGAATTTTCTATCCTATGGATATCAGTTTTGAAATTACAAACCAAGAAGATCTGTAATTGATCTAGCACCAGATAATTTCAATGCCTAATATTCCCCAGGATTGCTGGAGTACCCTAGGAGCTGCGTCGGACTGTACTCGGGGTATGCCATGGGCTGTATTCAGAGTATTAGCTGCAAATCCAAAGTTTTCCGGGAAAGTATTTCGGTGATTGAAGTCAAAGCCTCCATTGATCCCATTCCCACCAGCATTGACGAGTCCTCCAGCGTGGTCCTGCGCTACCGCACCCCTCACTTCCGAGCCTCTGCCCAAGTGTTGGTGCCCCCTCTTCCCAAGAAGGAGACCTGGATCGTGGGCTGGATCCAGGCTTGCAGCCACATGGAATTTTACAACCACTACGGGGAACAGGGAATGTAAGTATTTCCAAGAGCGCGTGCGGGTGCGTTTGCCTGGCGGGAAGAGGGAGCGGGAGGACCATGGCCTGGTTGGGAAGTAGCAGATTAAGCCAAAAATTATAATCCATATTTGACAACCCAGCCCCTCTGAAACTTAACAGGACTTTCTCATGTGTTTAAAATACAGGAGAGCTCGTCCCTGCCCTTTTAAAGGAGTGGGTGTTCTTCTCTTCGAATGGGAATTTGCCCAAGCCCCAGCCAAACCCCACTTGTTCTGGTAGGAACCCAAAAGCAACACTATTTCACAACAGCCTTTGGGCTGCACAGGAGATCCTGAAGCCCCGGGGGAAGCCCTGCCACGACAAGGCACCCCTGCTTTGATACGTGTTTGACACGAGTGGTTCTCCTGACCTCCAGCTCCTCTTGCCTGCACCCCTCCCCATCCCAAAACTGCGCATTGAGGAGCCCCAGGGAGAGCCGAGGGCTGACACTTGTGGCACGGGGCCGTCCCTGGTGTGCTGTGCTGCTGCTGCTGCTGCAGTGAGCCGTGGCTGGGAGCTCAGTAGCCCACCAGCTCTGGGAGCACATTTAACGTCACAGGAGGAATCCTGCTTGCTTTGCCCACGGTAGCAGGCAGCCCACAGGGAAAGCACAAGCTGGATTTAACCCACTGGCAATTAAACCATCTGCATCACCTTGGAGGAGGGTGCAACTTTCATGTTACCCTCCGTATGGGTAACGTGAAAGGGAATGTATAGGTATATATGTGGGGTGGGAGGAATCCAGGGGCTGTTTGCACACCAAAAATCCCCATGTTACTGGTCAGACAGCCACAGTGAGACAGGAATGAGTCAAATCAGAGTGTCACCTCCCTGCCGAGAAAAGTCATCTCTCCCCAGTCCCCCACCAGCTTATTCTCCAAACGTTGCAGGCTCTGGCCCACAGCTAAATCAGCCTCAGCACCTGATCCCCGAATGCCTGCACAGAACAGCAATTCTGCAACTCACGGTGCTGGGCAGCACCAGGTGCAGCCTCCTGGTGCAGCAGAAATGTGTCTGTCCAGCCACGGGGACAGAATCTGACCGCAGAGCCAGTGCTGGCAGATGGGTCAGTGGCTGGACGTGCTGATGCTGCCCAGCCTCTGGGCGTGGGGGAGGAAGGACGGGAAGGTCAGGTCTGAGCAATCCTCTCCCTGCTCATCCCGAGTGCCCCGAGTCAGGGGGATGCTGGCTCAGCCCCTGAGGGTCAGTCTGGGCAGCCTAAAAAATCNGGGGACTGGGGAGCAGGACAAGCTCTGACTTAATGCAGCGCCCTCCTGACGGCCTGAACATCTGCACGCACAGCCCGGCCCTCCTTCCCTCCCCACTGCCTCTAAGCCCCGCCGAGGACACGGGTTCAGCATCTCGGCATCATCACACGGATAGGCTGCAAGATGTGGACCGGAGGGAAGGGCACGGGAGGAGCAGCCCGAAGCGACAGGCTGCCCCCCCTCCTGTCCCCACATCCCCTGTCTGCTCAAGCAGAAAGTGCCTTGAGAGGCGAACTGGCACCTGGCAAACACCAGCAGTGCAGACCGGCTGATCCTGATTTTAAAAGTACTTACAGCAGGCCCAAATCTGTAGGCTTTTTTGGCTCCAACAGCATCTTTAGCAAGGACAATTTGTTGCTCAGATGTTCCCAATTCCAGGCCTTTGGGATTTGCATGTGTAATTCTCGGGCTCGTTTAGGAATACTGTCTTTAGCGACCAGCTGCAAAGGAAAATAGAAAAGTCCACTTTATATATATACAGCTCAGATGCACTGAAATAGAGAGGACTGGGCACAGAGTGATGCTGCCTGTGCTGCTGTGGGCTGAAAACCTCTGCATGGCCTTTTATTTCCCTGCACCTGAGTTTCCCTGTGTTTAAAATGAGGATTTGGTACAGTCTGTCCTTGCTGGAATGTTTTGGGACAAAATAAAAAAAGGAGTATCTAGTAGCTGCTGCTGTAAACAGGTAGAATTAAACACTGCAGCTATGTATGAGAGCTTTTAGCTGGAAAATCATGGAAACAAAGATTTTTCCTTAGGAGGTTCATTGACATTTAACTGATACCAAAAAAACCCCCAAAAGTTACCCCAACACAAGCAGGAATTGGTCTGTTCCTGCACTCTCTTTCTACAGACCCATTGCCATCTGAAGGCTATAAATAAAGGCATTTAGGAGGAAAGGCCTCTTCAGTGCCACTGAAACATGGGCTTGGAAGACCTTTACAGAGAGAGAGAGGCAGGACACAAACCTAAGAGAAAGGATGGGCCAAGGCTTTAGCTGGTGTAACTCGATGTAATCCCACTGACCTCCACAGAGCTGCATCGACTGATGCCAACAGAGTCCCAACTTTCCATGACAGGGAGAGGCTACTGCCACACGCACATTTTTAATCCCTGTGGTGACCGGCAAACAAAAAACCCCAAATAATCAAAAATCAGCCAGCCAACTGAAGCACCAATACTTACAGCAGGCTTTGGATTAATTTTTCCCTTCTCTGCTGGGAAGTTGTTAGCTGTGCATAAGCTGGCCATTACATCGAGGATGGAAACAGCTGAGAAATAGGGGAGCAGATGGAGCTGTGCATAATGCTGCTATAGGGACGGGAGCTACGGAGGGGATAATTTAGACACGCACGTTTAAAGTGGCACTGACAATTTGGGGGCTAAATGCAGCACTTTTAAATGTAAAGGGAGAGAATTAAAGCTCAGATAACGTGTAAGTGCTGGCATTGCTTTACACGGGAGTCAGTAGGTGCTGCAGGGAACATGAAAACCCCCAGCGTGAGGAGGTGGATGTGCTCTCTGACTCCTCTCTGTGCAGGACTGGGGCAAACTCCTGTTCACCCCATGGCTGGTATTGCCTCTCCTCCTGTGCAGGATTTTACCCTTGCCCTCAGGGAACGATGCTGTTGTGCAGAGGGAGGCATCAGGATCAGGCCAGAGCTGTGACCTGTGCAGGAGCAGCTGGACCAGGTCCCTGCTGGCATCTCCTGGGGTGGGTGCTGGTTTCTGCACCTGTGTCAGCGGCTGGGCCATGCTGGAATGGCATTATCCAGCTCCTTCATCTCCATGGAGATGTGCAAGAAGCGGTGCAGATGGAGATATGCAAAAGAGAGAGATAAATAAATTGGAGTTGGAATATGATCAGCCAAGAATCTGGAGAAGTTTCATGTGGATGTTTCTCCCCCTGGAAGATCTGATGGGGCACTTGCATCATTACATCGTCACTTCATCTTACCACGCATCTCTCCCTGGTGAGATTAAATCTTCATGCCCTGCAGCAGGGACACAATGAACTCAACTTGTCAACAGAATAAACCCCCAGTCCCCAGGAGGGAGGACAAAGTCAAAATTCACCAAAAAACCCCAGAAGGGTATCTTTTCCAAAGGAAGTGAAGGGAGGTCAGTTCACTGTGGGAATTTACCCCTCAAGGGCTTTAGAGGACAAGGCTTGGCTGCCCTGGAATGGCCCCTGGCTCTCGCCTGAGCTGTGAGCACCCACCTTAGCCCAGTTACATGGGTTGTCCAGTCAGACTTGAGTCTGCTCCCCTAAACCAGCAGAAATTGTTGCCTTTTTCCTAATGCCGGTTTTGTGCTGGTTTTACTCCCTGACCCAGCCATCAAACACTGCTGCTGGTTCAAGAGACGAGGCAGGAACACGCAGCTGGAGGGTGGGAGGAAGAGGGACCACAGCAGCACAGCTCCATCAGCCAGGGAATAACATCTTAAATTTCCTTCCTGTTCTTCGCTCTAACCCTGCCTTGACTTGCCTGACATGCTGGAGTAGGTGAGAGAGGCACTGTAAAGGAGAATTTAAAATTAAGCAGGTCTGGCTATCAGGTTTTCTTTCTCTCAGTGAGTCCCCAGTGCAGGCCAGTGGTGGAGGGAGGCAGGAGCAGGGATGTGAAATGCCTGAGTTTTACTGCACCCACACATGGCCCTGGTCCCTGCACCGAGCAGGGGCTGTGTCCCAGAGGGGCTGCTCTTGTTTAGGGAGCTGCTGGAGAGGAAGGTGTTGGAAAGCACAAGGTTATGCAAGTCCATCTGGCCTGTGACTAATTAGGAGCTGGCTTTAAGCAATTGAAGCTGAGGATGCAATAGTGCCTGGTGCCTGTCTGAAAAGGTTAACTGGATGTATCCACACTGCTGGATGCCCAGGGCTGGAGGCTGCTGTCCTGGGTTTGCTGCCACTGCCCTGGTGGGTGCTGAGGGACAGACATCTGGGAGCTCAGGATGAGCTGGGGGATTCGTTCCGTGTGACAGAATAGGGAAAAAAAGTGTCTGAATGAGGACTGGGAAGCTAAAACCTACATAAAGCTGCTTGGCTGTCAGCAGCAGGGCTCCGGTTGTGCCACAAGAAATAGCTCAAAGTTCCTTCTGGTAGCAAGAAGACATTTGTTAAGAGAGGTTTCTTGGCAGCTCCAGTCTCCGGCAATGCCCAAACTGACTCGGAAGGTTTCAGAAAAGGCAGAAACAGGCTTGTCAGTGTTATAAGCCAGAACCTACTGATCTTGGAGCTGATCAGTGAATCCACGAAACCAGATAGCTTGGTTTCTTTTCATGCCTCTTTCCTGCTATTGTCAGCAAAGTGTTTACTGGGCACTTTCTGGTCTCTCCTTGGCTCGACACTACCAGAGAAAGATGCTGATGCAGCCAAAGATCATTCCACAGCATTCTTTCCAAAATCATCCAGTTGCTGGCATATTATTCAACGTGGACACGCTCTGCAAGCAGAGGCTGTCAGCCTGGCTGGCACAGAGGCTTTGCTGTAGCACCAGGCGAGGGGCAACTGCCAGCAGCAACCACCGTGCAGCCTCTGCTCTGCTCCAGTCATGGGATCATCATGAGGCCTCGTTTTTCTGCTCGTTCCAAGCTGTGCAGATGAAGCATGATGGTTTTGAAACCCTGGGGTTAACCACACTGGCTAGACTTAGGCACAGCGTGCTCTGTGATGAAACACAGGCTGGTTTCTCCTTCCCCATTCCTGCCCACGCCTTTCCTCAAGCTGGGTGCCCTCCTGGGCCACCCTGAGCCCAGCAATGCTCAGCTTTGTCTTGAGATGCTGCAGGCTCTGCAGGCACCATCCTGCTTCCAGCATCCTGCCTGGGCCCTGACAACCCCATCTTTGTGCTCTTGTTTAAACCCTGGGCAAATCCTGAGAAGCTCCTGCAATGCCATACTGACCTGGGGCACTGGGAATGAAGATGGGGACAAGCAGATCTTAGAGGACTGAGCATACTCTACCAGATTCTCCTGCCATTCACCCACCAGCTCTGATCAGAGTTGGCTGGAGCAGCCCAGGAGGGTTACCACCCTCTGTAGCATCTCAGCTCCCAGTTTGGCACCTCTGCACCTGCAGAGATGCTGTGGCTGCACCACGCCTGTCACCTCAGAGTCAACCTCCAGGACACTGTCACATCTCATCCCTGGGTGACAGCCGAGCTGAGGACTGGCCACTGTCTGAATGGAAAGTAATCCTAAACCAGCTGCTGAAAGGGAGAGAAGAGCCTCCAGATGGGGTTTCGGGCTGTGCAGCAGGGAGGGGTGGGGGCTGCAGAGAGCGACCTTTGCTCATCCATCGGCGAGGGCTGGGTCACCCAACATCCCCAGAGCCTTCCTGGAGCCTTCCCGGAGCCTTCCCCTGCTCAGCTCTGCCTGAAGGGCCTGAGGGATGGTGATCCAGGATGACTCTGGTTTGCAGAGCAGAGTGTATAAACATCTCTGCAGTGCACAAGGGTCCTGGCAGGACTGCTCAGGGATCTCCTTTTGGCTGCCTTCACAAAAAATTTTCTTCCAGGGAAAGGACTCCCTCTGCCTGCTGGCGATGAGCTCGGGAGGGATTGCTGCAGCTGCGGTGCCGTAGCTGACAGCAGCCTGTAAATCTGTGCACGGAGATGTTGTGCTTGCGTAACCCCTGGTCCTGCAGCTCAGAGCATCCCTGCATCCCCCAGCCCTGCTGCTCAGAGCATCCCCTGGTCCTGCCGCTCTCAGCATCCCTTTAGCCCCCGGGGCACCCCATGTCCTGTCTCGTACTTCATCTCCCACTGGGGAGGTGTTTGCCACGACCCCCTGCTCGCATGGAAAAATTATAAACGAGACCTTTAAATCCCCTATGGTATCCTCTAGCCAGAGCCAGACACAGCTAAGTGCTGAACGATCCAGCGGGTACAAACATGGAGGCACTTTACGGTCATTAACTAATTAACAGTCAAAACAGCCTTATGAGACAGTCACATCAGTCCTGGCCAGAGCAGCTCATCCCAAAGCTGTGTGAGAGCCAGCCAGGCCAACGAGTACCCCCAGCCACAGCCTCCTCTGCAATCAAGGGGCTATTTTAAGCTGCAGCACCAGACTTATGAAAGGCTTGGACAGTCACCCTGACCCTGATGAGCCTCAGGGCGTCCCCTCTGTGTCTCTCCAAGATAAATCATTTCCCATGTCCCAGCCTGCAGCAGGGAGCCACAAGGCTCAGGGGACTGGAGCACAGCCAGTCCCATGGCAGGGTCAGGTGCAAATGCCACTGCTGCTGCCACGCAGTCCCTTCTGCCACCTTGATGGCTGGGACATCATCTCTGGGTGGTGGGGAGTGCTGATTCATGAGCAAGAGGGAGAAGGTACCTGAGAGCCACCTCTGCCAGCCTGCTTTGTAAAAGACTGTCCTTATAACAGCCAGTGTGCACTGAGCAAGTGATCTGTGGCTGTGCCGTCTCAGAGCAAACATCCAACCCTTCTTCTGAGACATTTACAGCAGTTTCCTTCCATTGACAAATCTAATCTTAAAAATTAAATTGGAAGCTAATGAAAAAACCCACTCCAAGTTGTGCTTCAGCAGTACAAGGTGACAGGGGACTGTTTCCACTTACATTCTTGCTAGAAACAGTGACCTTTCTGTCCCTCTCGCAGGTGACTGGCGCGGGCAGTTTCACAAGCAGCTCAACCTCGGGCTCTCTGATTACTGTAACACCATCCCCAGCCCAGAGCCTGCTGTGCAGCCCTCGAGCTGGGTCCTTCCAAGGGCTGGAGGAGGATGGGTTACACTTCCAGCGCCAGGCAGAGAGCAGGGAGGGACAGTGGCTCATCCAGAGAGACATTTAAGGGATGAACGGATTGAGAGCAGGCCTGACGAGAAGGATGTTTTTAATGGCAGGGATGAGCTCTTTGAGCAGGATGGCACGAAGAGCACAAATTCCAGTAAAAGCTGGAGAGGGAATGCATCCACAGCACAGCAACACTCTCCTGTCTAAAGTCCGGCATGTTTCTAAATGAATTAATTAATGTGTTATCCATAATTTGCTGTTGATTATGGCAGGTCAAGTTGGGAGCTTCCAGATCTACTGGACGGTAAAATCCAGGCCATCAGTGACTCAGACGGCGTGAACTATCCCTGGTACGGGAACACCACAGAAACCTGCACCATCGTGGGTCCCACCAAGAAGGAGTGCAAGTTCAACATCAGCATGAACGACAACTTCTACCCGAGCGTGACGTGGGCGGTGCCCGTCAGCGAGAGCAACGTGGCCAAGCTCACGAGCATCCACCGGGATCAGAGCTTCACCACCTGGCTGGTGGCAACCAACACGGCCACCAACGAGATGGTGACCTTGCAGACTATCAAATGGCGCATGAGGCTGGGCATCGAGGTGAACCCCAGCAGGCCCCTGGGGCAGCGTGCCAAGCTGCAGGAGCCCTCTGCTCAAGAGCAGCCCCAGGTCCTTAGCAAGAATGAGCCAATACCACCCAGTGCCCTTGTCAAACCCAATGCCAATGATGCTCAGGTACTCATGTGGAGGCCAAAGGATGGACCACCACTCGTGGTGATACCCCCAAAACACCGATAATACACACCTGGCGTCCCGGCACCGAAAGGGAGAAAACTAAACCTGAAGCAAAACAATCACTTAGGTATTAGGATACACATGTATAATCTGAGCAAAATCAAAATGCACTTTTTATCCATTCAACAAATGCAACCATTCTACCTTCTCCCATTGGGACGGATTTCACTGTGCTAAAGCTAAAGAGGAGACCTTGGACTGGGTCTGTCTCATCACTGGATTCCTAAGGGAAGAAATTAACACTGATGTCTACCCTATAGCTTTTTTTTTCTTCCCTACTTTAGTTCCCGTTTGAACTTCAGTCTCATTAGCTTGTCCAGAATTGCCCAGAACAGTAAGAACATTTTATTTGGGATTTTAAGAATTTTTTTTTTCTTTTTGGTTGAGAACGAAACAAGTTCCTGGAGCAAAAAGTCGACTATTTAAGATAAGGTATTTTTTTTTAAGCTGTAAGGTTCTGAGTTGCAAATCCAAGTCATGCGGCCTTATGTAGACTTTGCTTTGCATTGCCAAACTTTTGCCTTAAAGCTATGTTTGAAAAAAAACCAACAACAACACCACCAGGCAGAATGTCCTTTCTACAGAATTTTGGAGAAAAAGTTTTGGAACAAGGAATAGATTGTCAGCGTGGCATGGGCTGATGGATGAAAAGGGCATGAAATTGGAAGAAGCAAGAAAATCTTCCTCTTTTTAAAACCTGGAACAAGGAAGCACGAAAATAATCTCAGTTTCAAAGCAATGCAAATAACAAACCTTCTGTCGGGTGGCTCTTGCAGGGGAGCTCCCAGGCCATCTCTCTGCTTTGCAGGAGGGGTGGGAAGCTCCTCGTGCTGCTCACCCATGGTGATCTCAGCCTCCCGTTAGCAGCTTAATATGGAATAACCTCACAGCTGGAATTGTGGCCCTGGGAGTCAACACCAATCAAGGGGAGGGTATGTCCCACTGGGTTTGTCTTTAGGACACAGAGATGTTTTCCCAGCTAGCCTGCAGCCCCACCTTCTCGTGGATAAGAGCCGAGGGCTCGTGCGCCTGCTGTTGCTGGGTGAAGCTCCGTTGCCCTGTTTGCCCGTGAAATCCCAGTGATGGTGCTGTATGAAGAGCGGGATATGAAAAGGATCCTTCTGAGGTCACTGGAGACACAGAGGTGTCAGCGAGGGCAGATCTCACCTACCGAGTCTACCCAGCAAGATCTGTATCTCAGGAGCAGCCACGTCTGAAAATAACAGCACCCATTCCCGGCAAACACAGCAGCGACCGCTGTGGAAAACTCTTCTTTCCGTGGTCACGAATCACATTGGGATCAGTAGATAATTTTCTTCCCAATGACCTCACAATCTACCTGACTGTCAGGAATGAGGTACAGACAGGACCCTGACACCGTCCCTGTCTGCCATGGCACAAACATCCATTGTAGCAAAGGGTAACACACAAGAAGGTGCAGGCAGGGCAACACCTGAGCCTTGGGTGTGGATCCTCAGTGAGGAAGGAGCATTTGGAGGAGGAGGTGAAACCTGTAGGTTTTAATAAGGACCAGATGGCTTCTGAGATAACCAAATGCTCTTCTGCAGAGGAGGGTGATGCAGAAGAGCCGTTTGAATGGGCGGGTTTGAAGGCGGAGGAAGTTCTGTGGTAGAGGTGGCATCTGGAGGCCAGGGCACAGGATGGGGAGTGGAGGATCTGCCCTGCTCCAGCACATGGCCCAAGGCAGATCACCTCCCTCTGCAGCTCCTTCCCCCAGAAATTTCTTCCTCTATTAACAACTTGCCTCAAGAGCTGGGACTAAGGAGAGTTCTGCGTGCCAGGTACAAGCCTGGCCCTGCTGAGCTGGTCTGAACAGGTCTCACAACCCCACACACGCTGCTCAAAAGGCTCTCCCCTCGGAGAGGCACCAATTAGCTGCTATTCCCATCCTCATCTTCCACACAGGACGTTACCAGCAGGAAATTCCTCACTTCTCCACAGCCACACCACCTCCTTCGGCAGCAGGTTCAACATCACCCCCCGCCCAGGGAATGCCTGCCCAGAAGTTGTGTCCCCCACCAAGGCAGCCTCAAACCAGCAAACAAGGATCCTGGGGCCCTGCAGCCATTCCCCTGTCTCCAGGGGAGCCCACCCTCCTCCATCCACTGGCTTTCAGAGATGCTCAGCCACGGAGCTGCTCCTTTCCATGGGCAGAGCTCCGAGGTGGGAAGTCCGGCTTGCAAACGACTGGACTGGATCAAACCCAAATCCACAAGCCAAAGGGTGCCTAAATCTTGGCTTTGGGACTATAAAGGATGAAGCTAGGGAGACTCGGACTTGCACAGTCACTCTCTATGTTAAACTCCATTTTCTTATCTGGATTCAGATCCAGCTATGGCTCTACTGGCACAGCCCTTTGGGACTTGTCTGTATTTTCTCCGAGGCAATACACGCAGAAGAGGACAAACTGTGAGCTGTGGGTGAATAGCTGATCATGTTCTCACGCATCTCAGCTGCTGCTGAGTCCCATGGGTGGGAGCAGAAGGGGGATTTGTGTCTGGTATTCACTTTGTCTCCAGGTGCTGAGTACTTACAGTTCTCACTGATGTCAGCATGGGTCGAAGGAATTGGACCCAGTTGTCTTAATTAGCTGCACAAAGGAATTCCAAGGAAAGATTTCTTCTCAGTCACCAAAAACCACATTCAGGGAACACCTACGTCCTTTTCCACTTAGCTTTGTGTTGGACTTAGTCTCCCAGTGCGTTAAGTAAAACTGGTTCCTCCTATTCCCTCTACCTGGTGGACTGGATACATCCATGCAATTTGATAGCAACCTCCTGGCTAATTTGTCCTGTTGCACTGAACGGACCCAGCTAAGCAGTAAATACAAAATTCAAATTTCACGTTGGGGTCGGCTTTGCATGGACTTCTCCCTTCCCAAAGAATGCCTTTATCCTGTGCCTAGGTCAAAATGTGCCCCTCCACCTCCATCTGCATCACCAGACATGGCATAGAAAGTGATGCTGCCTCTTTTGAGATTTCATGCGTTGTGATTAAAAGTGATGTTTTTCCAATGCTGCTTCATTACAAAACTGATGGGGACAGATTGTCCATAACAGGAAGGATGGCTGGAAGTAACAGGGGCTCTAGACACCACTGTTGCTCTGGCTGGTTAATGGCCACGTGGTTACAACAGGGATTTCAGGGTCCCAGTGGGGACTTAATGTCTGGGGACCCAGGGCAGAGTGGTGAATGAGCAGAGATAAATCAAGCTCCTCCTCTGGCAGCTTGTTGCAGAACCGGGAACACACAAAGGATATGCTGGGAAGGTGTTGGGGCACCCACACGGGATACACAGATGAACGTGAGCGTCTCTGCCTCACCCTTCCCATCAGTGATGCTCTCAGCTCTTTATAGACCCAGATCCCCACGGGGGCTCAGAATGCGGCCTGGCCATCCCTGTCAAAGCCCCGTCGTGGTCCAGGGTGGGAAGCAGCCCTGGCCCAGACCCTCACCCGCACCCAGGGCCGGGCAGGGGCTGCCGAGCACGGCCAAAGCACCGAGTGGGTCGCAGACCTCGTGGTTCTCCTTCCCTACCCTTGACACCGAGATGAGCGTGGGAAGAGAGGGGCAGCCCCTCGGGGAGTCAGTGCAGACCCTCAGCAGCCTTGGGGAGGGGTAGAGACCTGTCGAGCCGGCGCCAGGCTGGGTCCAGCCCGGGGGGAAGGCGAGGGCGAGGCACCGCCGTGCCTCCTGCCCTGGCTCCCGGCGCAGCAATAAGAATCGTCCTTGGTCGTGCAGAGATACTGTGAAAACAAAACCAACATGTACCGAGTCTGGACACTTACAGAGATGTAAAAAACAAAACCCTGCTTTTATAACAGACAGAGAAATAAAGTGAATTTTTCAAACGCGTCTGCCTGGAGTCGTTTGGGCGGTGGCTGTTTTTAAACAAATGAGCTCTGCGCTCACGTTTCGAGGCAGCGATAAGCACCCTATTCACCACCAGTTCTCCCTCCGTCTCAGCTCTTCAGCTGCAGCAGACAGAGGCAGGAGGTTTCTGGTGCAAAACACCACCCAACATCCTGCATTTTTCATCCCCAGGCTGCTGCGCATCTCGGGGCGGCCGGAGCCGGGCTGGTCGGCGCAGGCAGCGGCAGAACTTCCGCACAGTTTGGTTTCCTGACACCGTTTGCTTATTTAGCAAAAGGCGGGTCAGATGTTCGCTGAAGATACCACATCTGGAGAGCGGCGGCAGCAGCGCACAGCCCTGGGCAGACGAGAGGGTGAAAGCTGCTGCAGTCCGTGACTGGTTTTCAAACGCCACCTGTATTCATTCCATTATTCACTGCCCGCCCCCGAAAATTTTCACGTTTAGGTTTTGTTTGCTTTCCAGTAAAGGAAAGTGCTGACATGAGTTCTGGAGAGCAGGGGTGCCTGGCCAAGCGGCCAGCACAGCCCCACTGGCACCTTCCAGCTCTGTGCTCCAGCTCCTCCTGCCACAGCCCGACCCCACTGCAGGCTCCCGTCCCGCCGGCTACGCCCACGCAGTACCAAGTTTTCTCCCCTTTTGACATTTTTTTGGTCTTTCAGAAGTTTTGCTGCTCTCTGAGCCAGCGGCAGAGCCGCATCAAAGCTTCTCCAAAAAGCACCAGAACAAAGACCAGCTCTGTCTGCTGTGGTGTCAGTGTTGTGGCAGTGACACAAACCCAAGTGCAGGAGGGGAAGAGGAGGAAGGAAACTCCCGGCTCGAGAAAAGAATGTGCAGGGATAGAGCCTGAGCAGGGGAGAGGACAGATTCTGAGTGGGATTCCTTTCCACAGTGGAAACACTCCAGCCTCATCTGTTGATAGCAGGTTAAATTTAGATGTCCCAGTTTTGGAGGGAGGGAGGGGTGGGGAGGGGACACCAGCCAACTCACAGCTGCTTTGGTGAGATCCTGAAAAAGCCGAAAGCACCCGGTCACTTCTCTCTGCACAGGGACACTGGGAAAGCCCCTGCGAGGGATGGGCAGGACAAAGGGAAGGTCGTGGGCTGCTGAGCCCAGCACAGCCTGGGCGATGCTGGAGCCCCGTTCTGGTGCTTCAGGTAACACCAATCCTTGACTGCAGCACATCTCAAACTTCACCTTTCTACAAGTTTTGTCCCTTGGCTTTGTGATTTTCTGACCTTAGTTTTAAGCAGACTGAGGCAACAGTTCCTTCATTTGAAGAAACCCTCTGACCTCCACAGTTCCTGCTTGAAACTCTGCAGGGACTTTCCTCTGCTGATGCAAATCAGGTTTTGTTCCCTATTTCTTCTCTTTCACATCTCCTTAAGTTGTTCATGTGCAGCAGCTGCAAATACTCCTTTTGTTCCTTCATGTTTTCAAGTTTTAAAGCAAAACATTTTTAGCAATGCCCTGAGGAACCTTGAAGCACCTATTAAAAATAAAATAAAAATACAGTGTCATGAGTTGATACATGATTATAACAGAGGTCCTCAAACCACCTGCACTGGGGGTCCCAGGGCTGCCTTTAGTAACTTTTGTAAATTGGTCTCCACAAAGCTTTTGGTTACAGACTCCTGGCAAAAAGGATTTCCCTGTGAGGGTGGTGAGGCCCTGGCACAGGGTGCCCAGAGAAGCTGTGGCTGCCCCATCCCTGGCAGTGTTCAAGGCCAGGTTGGATGGGGCTTGGAGCAACCTGGGATAGTGGAAGGTGTCCCTGCCCATGGCAGGGGGTGGAACGAGATGGACTTTAAGGTCCCTTCCCTCCCCCGCAAACCATTCCATGATTCTATGAAGAGCCCAAACATGGGAGAGCAGTGCTGGAGAGTCAGATCTGACTCAACCATGATTCATAACTTCGGGGTTGTCCCACATTTCCCTCTTAACCTGCAGAGAGATTCTCTGAGAAGCCCTGAGCAGGAGCGACTGCAGCACCCTGCTCTGACAGAGGGTGGTGTAGGGGGGTTCACTGCTCCTGTCCATGCTGGGATGGGTCTGTGAGGAGGCAGGACTGCAGCCCAGGCCAGAGCAGCAGGAGTGGAGCCCCAGCCCTGAGCTTATCTCCTGTGCAGGGAACACACGAGTCCCGATAGGGGTCCTGGCAGCACAGAGCCTGCACGAGATAAGGGCAGGCAGGGAAGTCCTGGCTCTGCAGCGGGGGACAGACACACACTGCAGAGAAGGAGCCTTGTGACCTACTGGGAGCTGCAGGAAAAGGAGGTGGGGATGGGGAGAGGTGAGGAATGTGCTGAGCGTGACCACAGAGCCCCCGGGGAGCTGAGCCCACGGACTCATGTAGGTGTGCAGAGCTGGAAGATGTGCTGACACATCCAAGCTCATCCCTGGGAGAGGAAGAGTCATGGGGTCACAAAGGTTGGAAAAGACCTCCAAGGTCATGGAGTCCAACCTTTGATTAAACACCCTCATGTCAACTAAACCAGAGCACTGAGTGTCTGCTCTCCATGGCTGTGAGAGCCCGGAGGCTCATGGCTGTCAGAGGGAGGACAGGGATGGACTCACTGCCGACCCAGGGCTGCTCATCCCTGCAAGGCATGGCCGCCTCTCCCCAGCCCCTGGGGCTCCATGCGACATTTATCTAGGAACAAAACCTTCCCTGGCACTCCCAGGCTCGCTCATGCCAAAGCCTCATGCAGGATTATTTTTCCTTGTAAGCAATGCTGGAAGCAAAGCACGAGGGACACATGAAAACTAAGAAGGGATAAATAAAATGTCACTTCAGCCTCCGAGCCTGCACACGTACACGGCTGAGGGGAGAAGGGAGCTCTGCTCCAGAATGCTGGCAGGGACAGAGACCAGTGCCCTGATTCCTGGGCGAAGGGGAGGCAGTGCCACCACCTGCCCTTCATCTTTCCACAGCCTCGCTCCCTGCTCCCAGCCTCTGGAGCAAGGGAATGTTCCACACCACTTTTCCAACCTCCATCATCTCTCACAGGGATCCTACTCACCCCTGAGACTCACCCCACACCTGAACCCAGCACGGCAGCTCCCTGCTGGGGCTGAGCAGCCCTTCCTGCACAGGATGGGCACGTCGGGAGCATGGTCTGGTTTCTCCCATGGAGTATCACCAGGATTTTGGCCAGGGACACATCAGCCCTGCCCCTGGCAGGAAGGTGGCTGTGAGGGACAGGCAAGCCAAGGGATATAACCCAGCAGCACGGGATGGACTCCAGCCCTGCCATCCCAGCTCGACAGCAGCAGGATGCCACTGGCATTTGTCCTCTGGTTGCTGTGGCACAGAAGGGTCAAAGGAATGATGTCCTTCCCTTCCCAGGACACAGAACCAGACAGAGGGATACGACCAAGACCACATTTTGGAATACCAAGCAGTATACAGCAAAAACCTTTCAAACATGAGATTTAAGTAATTCTTTTTTTTTCTACCTCTGTGACAAAGCTATGGTTTTGCCTTTTTTTTTTTCCCCAGGAAAAAGCTCTTTGCTTTGTTGCTCTTTTAGCCTTCAAGGAAGCAGAAATCCCCATTTTGGTCTCCCCACAGTGCTGGGGAGAGCCTCTCTGTGCATGAGGCTCCCCTCTGCCCACCAGTGACACCATCCCTAGTGCTCTGCCGTAGCAGAGCACTGCCAGCACTTGGTTTCCCACTGCCTTGAGGCCACAGCGAGGTCTCAGGGGAGGGGAAAAGAAGTCTGTGCTTTCATTAGAAATAATTAAGACCTTGGCTTTGATAAAAGCCTTGGAAGATTTCTGCTCACACTAAAACAGCAGGAAAAAAGAGGCACCTTAGCACAGGCAAAGCTCCTCCAGAACAGCGGGGTGAGGGCTGTTGGTTACCCAAGGATGAACCAGCATGGACAAACTACTGAATGAGACTCCAAGCCTGGTTAGTCCTTGACTTCTTCCCCAGGACTGCCGAGACTGGGGTTTTCTGCATTAGCAGCTTTACTCTTTGGTGGATGTCCACCCACAGAGCACTGGACAGAGGCCTCATGACCAGAGGCCACTGAGCACAGGTGACACAGCCCGTGACAGCTTCTGGCAGCCACCAAGCCACTGCCACACGCACTTGCCAAGTCCTTGAGTCATCTAATGAAAATGCAGATTTTCCAAAGCCGACTCGGCTGGGTTTTGTGCGTATTCCTGTGGGCTCGTGGTCACGATCAGCCTCTCTGCGCTGCTCAGCTCCTCCAGCAGCTACTATGGAAACAGGGAGCAGCACCTGTTTCTCAAGGGCAGATAGTTCAGGGGGTTGGGCTCTTTCAGCCAGGGTTTGGGAAGCATTGCAAGAAAAATGTGTGTTCAGTCAGGGTCTGGGGTAATTCTGAAGGCACTTCACTTGCCAGGAGTTAAACAGGTACCAAGCAGCAGAGCAGGGACACCCCCAACTGCTCCCATCATTCCAAAAGGGGAACTTTAAATGGCTCAGCGTGCCAACACCACATTCTTACCAAGCCAATCTTCTCCATAGCAAGAGGCTTCTGAGCTATCTGGGGGAGCACAGCTGATATGGCCTCTGCAGAGGTGTCACATGCCACAGTGAGGGGAGATTAATGCAAAGAATTTAAGGTCAATGGTTTGGGCCAGCTGCTATTTATAAAGAGGAAGGAAAGCAGAACAGCAGTTTCACCTCTAGGCCTTAAGAAATGTTGTCTTGTCAAGAACACAGTGGGAGGGGCATACTTCAATCCATCTTCAGCTTTTCTTCACCTCCAAACCAGCCAGTTTAGGAGTATCCTCTCCTCTGTCCCAGTGCTGTGGTCCCTGGATCACCAGAACTCTCCCTCTTCCACCAAAGGGACTGGGAGGTTACCCCCAAACCCCAACAGTGCTGCCTCTAACATGACCCAATGCACACCAGCATCCAGAAATCCAGGGCATGTGGAAAAACCTTGGAGCCCATGGCCTTGCAAAGCCTCTCCACAGCTAAAAACAAGCCCTCCTTGTACACTGGGTTTCCCACATTTCTTCATTTTTTAAGGAAACCTGCCTAACGTCATTCCCAAGTGCAGAGACAGGAAGGACACCTGGCACAGGTAGGACAGGAGTTAGGAAAACATTTTTTAGGCTGACTTGAAACAAGCACTTTCTTCAGGAACTGCTGACAAATGTAAGTAGTTTATAATGGACATGAAAACAAGAAGTTATCAATTATTTACAATTCCCAAAAATGATCACATGCCCACCAAACCAGAAAATGTCACCTGTCATCATATCATGTGACAGTAAAAAAAAAAAAAGGAGAAAAAGAAACATTAGAATGTTTTTACTGAAAATAGAAAAAGCAGAATTCCCCAAAACATCCTAAGAGGGCCAAGAAGAAAAGCCCATCCAATCTGCATGTACTCAGCTAACACACGAGCTGCTATTTCAAATGTGTTATTCACAGAGCAACAAAACCTGATTACATCATTTGGAGGTTTCATGGAGGTCAGCTGCATCAAACAGAAAAAGTGTTTGGCCAGAATGCCTTTGGGGCATTCTTTAAAACATTTGTTTAGTATGTTCAAGTATAAACACATGAGAATTTCACAAACGATATTGACTAAAGCCAAAAGCTACAGGGAAAAAGCACAATCTCTTCTCTGTTAGAAAAAAAAAATGTATGCAACAACAGTAGAATCCAAAAGCCAAAGCCAAAAAAAGCAAAATCACTAATGCCTCTGGATGGAGGTCACGTGTCTGCTTCCAGGGCCAGAAGTTTTCCCCAGAACCTGAGTTCCATTTTTTGAGTTCTGTAAGATTTACAGAAAGGTAAAAATAGGAGAGCTTTTACTTCCCACCTCTTTGCTGAATGTTACTGCCATGGGAACGTGCTCTGCACGCTGCCAGCTTCTTCCCAGATAATTTCCTATTTCTCCACTAAGCCTCTGGCTCACACATGACTCAGTTTTAGCACTTCACTGAGATAAGCATGTGCCCCATCCTAGACTTAAAATTAGCAGGGCAAACCTCAGCCCCTTCTTCAGAGCCTGGGATAATCAGGCATTCCAGTAATGAAAAATGTGCTGGTTTATGTCAAGAACCAACGGGAGCTACTCCCTTGTGTAGGCAAGGGATGGACAACAGAAAGCTGAGCCCAGCACAGGGCTGGTAAGTCCAGCATACACCCATCTCCTCTTGATGCAGGGAGATAAACCCTTCCACCATAACAAACATCAAGCCAGATAAAATAGTTTAATATAGAGCGAGAAGAAGTATTGCATAAAAATAAGCAAAATCTTTTTCTTAAAAAAAAAAAAAGTCTGAGAACTCGTATTTAGAAGAAAAGCTGGTTGGGTATCGATCATGTGGGTGACTCATGAATGCAGGAGCTACAGGAAGAGTTCAGGATGTTCCTAGCTTCTCCATCCACTAAATCCAGAGGAAGATCTGTGGAGCAAGATAAAAAGAAAACCACAGCAATGAGTGCTAGAGCCTCCCTCAGGCAGCATTAATTCAGCAGATCTCTCAATCAAACCTCCAGTCTCCCTAGTACCAGAAGCTTTTTATGAGAACTCACGAGTATTTCCAGCCTCTTTTACCTGAGCCTGCAGCAACACACACTGACTAGATATAATTGTGCTTATTCTAGAGCCTGCCATCTGCAGAGATCCACGCTCTCTCTATTTGACAGCGAAACAAAGTTTAAGAAACTTGCTGGAAGGGATCCAGCCAGGCAGAGGCAGAGCAGATGACAGAGTTAACCTTTAACTGTAAATCATCATCTCACTTCAGCCACAATAGTACCAATTTATTTCTTTCCTTGTTTCAACCTGATAAATGGAGCAGACTCCTGATTCACACACACAGCTTCAGCACATACATCACGTCCCTGAGAGCTGGAGAAGGAGCACGATCCAAGTGGAAATTTTCTCTTAAGAGACAGATAAACCTCACTGGAAAGCAGACGTCCAGAGCCTGGACTTGGAGCTCTGCAGTACCACCAAAATGGAAATCAGAACTAGTATTTAAATGCTGTTTTCAGAGTTTGCTCTTCTAAACCATTCCACGCTTTATTCTGATTCAATTTGTATTTTTAATGAAGAGTTAAGACACAAAATGGTACTTACGTGTTAGGTGATCCAAAACCAAACCCTGAAAGAAAAGCAAGATAGAAAAATAGTTGGAAAAGGGAAAAGGAATGCGTAGGATTTGTAGTAAATGTCCCCTCCCACACACAGATTGAAAAAGACTTCTTTCCTGCCTTGGGCCAGGAAAAAAGCGATGGGCAAACAATGGAAGTCAAATCTCCATCTAGAAGAGAAGTGACTTGCCTGGCTCCTAAGAGGGCTTGGCTTTCACTGTTCATCAGCCAGGTCATTCATTAGCAGCCCTGCAGACAATGTGCCTGGTTTGTTCCTCTCTCTCTGCGCTGCTTTCTGGAGCTGGTTTGTGCTTAATGCAGGCCCCTGGTGTCAGGCAGCCACCAGGGAACGTGGCCTTGCACCCGCTCTGCTCTGAGCCCTGGCGAAATCACTGTGGCTTCACTGAATTGCAGCAGAAAAAACATTTGGCTGGTGGTGTTCCAGCTCGATTTTGCAGTGCACATTCCTCTGACACCAAGTACTTACACCACAGACACCCAAGCACGTGGTACTGAAGAGATATTCCTCATTTCTCAATATTTTCCTTTGAGGAGAAAGAGCAACTCCACGAAAAGGGGTGAAAAGCAATGATCTGAGGAGGTGTGCAGAGAAGAGTGATGTGCTGACATTGCACACAGCAGATCAGTGATGGTAATTGGGAGCTGAAGGCTGAGAAGGTCCTACACCCCACCCTGCACCTCAGTTCCCCTGGACATGGTACCTGCCCTACAGCACCACCAGGACCAGGCAGATTTTTGGCAGGGAGCTGAGGAGTCACACCCCATTTCCAGGGAAAACCAGAGACATGGGGGCTGTTAGGGTGATTATATTTTAGCCTCTCCTACCTCCTCCACCTGTCCCAAAAGCTGAGAATCCACTGCTTTGCGTGCCAAAGCCGGTGCCCTGCTGGGACAGGGAGCCAAACGTGGGGGTGTTTTGGTTTGCCAAGGTGCCAAACGACGCCGTGTTGTTACTGGTACCACCAAACCTGCAGGTTTTAAAGAGAAATTCTGAGTTTGCAAACATCTCACTTACACTGGAAGTTTGTCCCCATCCCCATGAGAACAGTGCACTCCTGACACGAGGGTACATCCAAAGGTGACACCAGCTGATATGGATAATTGTTCATTTTGGAAAGAGAGTTCCTGGTTTGGGAGAGATTATTGTACATAGAAAGGTCTGCTCAGCTCCCATTCTTGACACACACTGGGCAGAAAGGCAAATATGTTCATGCTTACACAGAGTGCGTTTTCCAGCGCTTGGAAATACCAACTGCAGCCATCAAATGGAACATTTTAGTTCACCCCTGTGTGTGGTTTTCACCAGAAGTACAGCATCCTTTCGTGTCACAAACAGGACAGCAAACACAGAATTGGTGTGAGCTCCTCAAAGCCAGAGAGCAAAGCAGAGCCCACATACAGGACCCAGATTCCCAAATTTCAGGGGGTACCTTCCCCACTGCCCATGTAACTATCAGTAGATTTCTCAATCCCTTTCTCTCAAGGTTCCAGTGCAAGGTTCCAGTGCTTCCCTGAAGATCTGCACCTACCTGGCACTTCTCCCCACCACCTCTAACTAATCACTTCCCTAATTGCTTTTGCGGACTGAAATAAAAAACACTTTTATATATGGAAATGTGTCTTTCTCCACCCACTCTGTCCAACCAGGCAGCACAGAGCTCTCAGTGTGACACACTAATGAGACCATGACATGCAGTATTGGTCCTCTGCCCCCTCTACCTTTCTCCCCATTCTGGATGTAAGAAATGCTCTCAAAAAACGACCTTCAGGTTTAACTTAAACTGGACAATATGCAGAGACAAGATTTCCAAACGACAAACTCTGCTAAAGCACTGGAAGTGCACAACAATCCTAAAACCCAGCAGCAGTCTGAGCAGAACTGGACGAGTCACAGTGTGCCAGCTCTGCAAGGCTGTGCCTCACACAAGCTCCTGTCACTGCTCACTTAAAATACGACCTGACAGCACGTTAACCCACCTCTCCATCCATCCACATCTAGGAGACTTTAAAAAACCCAAAACACAAACCCACATCAAAAGCTATCCCTCCGGATAAAAGACAGCCCTTGCAGCAGTGTGACAAGCAATTCACCTGGTAAAGGACATCCCCTCTCCTCTCCCAGACACTGCCACGAGTGCACGCTGCTTCCGCAGACAGCAACAGATACCGGGGCAGTTCAGTGACTTTGCATCTCTGGCCCTGCTTTGGCTCCTCCTCCCTGTACTTGCAGGCAGCACCAGCTCAGAACCACAAATGTGCTTTTCTCAGGAAAAGCAGAACAGGCTTTTTTAGCTCTTTTTAAAAAGAAGCAAGATTGGTGATGTGTTCAGAAGAACAGGTTTTAGAGCGCTCCATCTTCTCAGGACCATGCCACAACACACAAATCCTGTCTGTCTGGTGTAAGGAAGAGGAGGTGAAAATAGTGACAAGAGGACTTGTGGTCCAAACTGCTCCTTTCAGTTGCAACCAGAAGAGCCCTGCCTGTTGGAAGGGCTGCACACAGTGTAAGTAAGAAACAGCTTAATATGGGCAGATTTTTTTGCAGACATACAAAATACATGACATGCAGCCATTGCCTGGTAACCATTTGATCCCGCCTATCTTTCCCAGATTTCCAGGTATTTTTTAAAGCTGCTGTGCAAAACACAATTGAGATGAACTCGAGGTTAGTTTATAAAAGCAAAACATGTATTTGCCCACCAACAGTTGGAACTGCAGACTCTGAAGAAGTGTAGTGGTTTCTCTTTCTGACATCCCAGTCATTTATTGAGTGATTCAGATTTTTCAGAATTGAAGCAGTATGAATCACAAGAATTTAAGTCAGCAGAGTATTCTCAGGAACTTGGAACTAATACAACACCATGTACTTGCAAGTGACTTCTTTAGAACTGGGATTTTTAAAGTTTCACTTCAAGAGAAAGGCAGAAAGGAAGTCCTGCACAGATGCTACATTATACTGCAGAATTCAACTATTGCTCAACATTTTGTGGTGAGATTTGGATTTTTGCAAAACTGCCTGGGAATTCTGCACACTCTTTAAAAGTTTTAAAAATCAACATCCTCAGGGAACTCTGAAAATATCAGACTGAGTCTGTACCTTTCTAGTAGAGAAAAAATTGTCAAAGCTTCCCACAAGTTAAGTCACTGAATTATCTTTCTTGAGTCTGCAGACTGCTTATGCAAGACCTCTTTTCCATCAACATGCTGCTTGTTCTGAATCCCATTTTATCTTTAAGCTCTCCATGTTGTCACAGAGCACATCCAGTCTCAGTACAAAATCCTGCAGCACAATGGCTGGATATCTGAACTGAACAAACTACTAGTTTGACGTTTAAGCAACGTCATCCCTACAAACACATCCTTGTTTGTGCAGATTTAATTAAGCTGCCTGTATTTTCACCCTTTCCAAAGGGACTCCCCAGTTTGCTTCCCATTCTGGACAGCAGGACCACCTGGCTGAAGCCTCCCCCAGCTCAGGGCAGGGAGGTACCTGCCCATACCTCACAGGGAATTAACAAGTCACACTTGTGGATGCCCCCCTGTGCCATACATAAAGGCAGTTCCTCCTGAAACCAGACAGAGAGACAAACACTTGTGAAATATATAAACACCAAGATTGGGAAGACATCCGGTTTCCTCTCCTCACTGGAAGTTCTTCTCTTTTGAACTGGCTCTGTTCAGTCTGGCTGTAACTGCAGGCCATGAAGGAGTGCTGCTGGCTGCTAGCACAGTGCTCAAGAACTGCATTTGCTGCCTGCTGCAGAAGCTGCTTGGCAAAGTCTGGAATTTTATATTTGCTGAACAAAGCAAGGAATAATGTGCTGTCTGCTCTGGTGCCAACCACAGGCTTAGGGGGTACAGCAACAGGTAAAAACAATCAGTGAGGGATAAATATAAAGCCCTCTGGGAGCAAAGGCTGTTACAAGTGCCTCATCCCACAGGTGACAGAACAGCCTGAATTCTCATTAGCTTCTCTAGCCCAAATCTAACCAGAGGATAAAGTGTCTGGACAGAGTCACAGATAACAATATTGTTATTTTCTTTGCTAGGCATAGTTTGTAGTCCTAGATTTGCACTCATTAAATGCACACAGAGAAAATACCCCTGCATTTCTTCACACAGTTGCAAGCTGACATCTCTAAAGCTAAAATTCAACACTCGAGTATCAGCATTAAAATGATCACACACATTCTTTCCTTTGGGGTGCGAGTTTTAAGTTTTATGCCTTAACTGTTTTTTTCTTTCAGCCAAACAAACCAAGGACACTTCAAGCTTACCAATGACTGAATATGTTCTTTATATTGAAGCAGAGGTAACCAAGCATAATCTCGTCATGCAAGAAGGTTGTTTTCCCTGGCTTACCCAAATCCTCCAGCGCTGGCTGCTGCCGTCCCCTCGCCGAACACTTTGCCTCCCGTTGAGCCCAGAGGGCTTGAAAATGTTGGGGCTGAACCGAATGCTGGCACCCCTCCAAACCCAGGGGACCCCCCAAAAGTGGGAGGGCTGCCAAACACTGGAGCAGCACCGAAGCCACCTGAGCAAAACAGAGGCAAAAAAGGGGACAAGAACATCACATAAACAATAACGCAGAGAGAGAAAACAAAGAGCAGATTTCCAAGTAGATAACGGGGCTGTTCATCTTGTCATATGGACACCAAAGTATTTATAGAACTAATTCCAGTCTGCACGTTGTTTTATTGCAAAAGATATGGATAAGAAGTGCCTGAATGCATGAAAGAAAACTGCAACTGGCAAGTCTCCCCCATCTCTTAAGATCAGAGAGTAGATGCAAACTTGGGTTTTAGGTGCTTCAGTGATGCAAAGATTCAGGAGGTAGGGTATGATTTAATCCTGGTTTAAGTGGTGGAAACTAAAATGGAAGGATTAAATGCCAGGTCAGTGGAACTGCCTGCAGGGAATCAAGAACTTATCTCTGCTCTTGGCAATTTCTGTTCAGGGTTTAGCTGCCTCCTGCAGCTCTGAATGGATTTCTACCCAGATTATTTTATTCTGTGTTCATCTGCTGATATTATTGGCCTGTTTCTAATTGACACTGTGGAATGTGAAGGACATCTGCTCTTTTATTTGACCAGGGATGAGGATGGGACACCACTCCACATTTTAATACCCAGGGTGAAATTCCAGTCCATGCCAAGGTAATGGATACTGTTTGGCTGTAAACACAAAAGGTCTGGAAAAAAATAAATGCTAGGCCTGAATTATTTAAACACAGATCAGATATTTTGTTACCTCTAACTCCAGGAAGTTAAGAACATTTATCCCAGGGGCTGAAGCTTTGCTTGGCAAACACTCACTTTTGCAGTGCATATTAATGTTTCACTTTCCTTTTTCCACTATTTGTAAGTAGTGAAATGAGGATCAAAGAGGTTACAAGACCCAGAGTGAAGTTTTTAAGATAATATACCAAGGAAGTATCTAAAATAGGACAAATGTATTTTGTTCCATGTTCTGTACTCTTGATTGTACAGAACATAAGACCGGAACTAAATTACACAGCTCTCAGCTCTTAAATTGCAATGGGAATTTTTGAAATGAACACCTGAGCACGTAGTTTAGTGGATGCTGCATAAGAGAGAGTAATATTCTGCCCTGGACCCACCAGTTAAAGCTCCACTCACTCAGCCATTAGTTATTTTTTATTTATTGTTCAGAGACAATTCTTGTCCATGCACCGAGTCCAGGCTGTGGACAGCTAAGTGGCAGAACAGCAAATACCTCCCAGACAGTGTGGGTTGTCCCAGTGGGTGGATTCCCAAAGTACCTGCTTTGTTTGGACTGGAGAACCCAAAGCCTTGGGAGGCCACACTTCCACCACCGGAGCTGAAAGTGCCCGTAGGCTTCTGCTCTCCAAAGGAGGAGCTGCCAAATCCAAAAGTCTTTGCTCCACTGTTTCCAAATAAGCTCGAAGAATCTGGGGAGATGAAGAATATTTATAAACAGTCAATACTCAAGAGCAGACAATGCTCTACACTGCACTTCATTAGCTGAAGCAGGAGAAAGGAAAATGACTTTCCCAAACCCCCAAGCACACACTGAACATCACAGTGAAAACCACACAGGGAGAAGCCAAGTTTTCCCTTATTCCTTCAGGACTTTGTAGTTCCACCAAGATCCATTCTGGACCTGATGGACCACTAACAACCCTTTATTGCTGCAATCTAGTAAATCACCAGGAGGGATGATTTGTTTAGGTGCATCCTGTGCCCCAGTCAGTAAAAGACAATTCCTCAAGTGAGGAATGCCAGCAGCTACAATCAGTCTCTCCAGACAACACAAATATCAGCAAACCACAAATGAAAGATTCTCAGCTGTTTTGGCAATGCTCAGTATTTCCACACAAGATTATCTAATAGGACCTTAAAGTAGGAGCCAAACTTTTCCAGCCTTACTGAGAAATAACTCATTTCTTCATCCTTCATAAGCCTACAGGGAGTTTTTGCATCTAGAGGCAGGACACAGAACAACCAAAGCTTTCCTCTGGTTGATGAAACCAAACCATCTGTTTTGTTTCATCACAAACCCCAGAACTGCATTAAATGATTAAATTAGCAAGGTTAGAAAACTGACCTCAACCATTAATCCCAATGGATCATTAAAGATGTAATAAAATAAATGGGTTTTCTCTCTTAAGGCTTGAAGGGCTACTTCTAACCACTTGCAGCACTAATTTTACAGCTTTCCTTTGTTTCCCGACTTCCTTGCTCAGCCACTGCTTCCCCTTCTTTGTGCTTTCTACTTGCCTGTCAATATGTCACAGCAAATTTTGATGAAGCATGCTGCATGTGCTGCATAAAGATAACAATTTTTAGGCAGAGGGTAACAAAAATTCTATCCCTCACATATTGATTCTCAGCAATTTTTACAGTCTTTGGGCAATCAGAGATGATCAAAGCTTTCTAAATTCCAAACAAGTTGGAGGCAGAAATTCAACGACAAGAACTTAAGAGTATTCCATTTTAAGGAAGGACTTGGCCAAGAATTCTCTACAGAATATAGATATTATTCACACTTCTTGCATCTGCGTGTTTGTTTCAGTGGCTTCCCTACTTGTTTTCCATAAACCTAGAAGAAAAATTCTGGATTACACATCACACATACACTGGTTACTCCCTCAAAGCCTTTCGTATTAACACAGAATTTACTCAGAAACAATTAACAGCAGAAAAGCAGATGGGATCACAAAAGCAGATGGAAATCACAGCACATTTTGTATTCTTGTTTTGTTCCCTTACTCTGGGAAGCTGTGGATCCAAATCCTCCACTGGAGGAACTGAAGGGATTCTTATTGGCTGCATCCTGACTTGGCTTTCCTCCCAAACCACTGAAGAAGCCTCCACCTCTCCCACCACTTCCAGCTCCAAACAAGCCTGCACTGGAAGAAGATGGCTGCTAGAACACAAAAAGGACAAAAAAGGGATTTAAGCAAAGTCAAAGCAGCACGTGTTCCCCCCAAGGCTGCTCTGCCCAGGCTATTTCTCTGGATGTCTGAAGGGGCTGACAAACCAGCCAGCAATCACCCTCCAAAATGGAATGCCATGAAATTTTATTTAAGTCTGTCTTAAATCTTGTCCACAGCACAGAATAATGCCTTTGAGACTTGTCCTACACTTGCCCTGCTTTCCACTTAGCATGGAATAAAGGCAGGAGACTTACTGCATCTATCTTATCTTGCACATGATAAAATGTTTGTGTCTCCATACCTCCTGGAGTATTCATGCAGATGCTGCTTTGGTGCTCACCACAACAGCAAATATCTCCAGTACAGACTGGGACACATTTTATTAAACACATCAAAAAGTATTTTCTAAAATATATCAGAAATAGGGAACCCTGACCAAGTTGCCCACAGATAACAGCCCTTTGTTTCTACAAAAAGCCATAAATACTTGCCTGGCCAAAGACAGTGCCTCCAGTATTTGCTGCTTGCCCAAAGACAGAACCTGTGTTACTAGAACCAAAACCTAAGAGAAAAAAGAAAAATTTACCACCAGAACTATTACTAGAGTGTAAGACATTCAGGGAGATAACACTAGATCAGGACAGGGAAAGGACAGGTCTTCCATGCCAAAACACAGGGATACAAATGGTGTTACCAAACATATCTGGGCTGGACAAATAAAAAGCATGCACCAACAAACAAATAATAAACGACATTGAAAGTTTATTTGAAAGTCATTCTCATTCTCTCTTTGGCCAATTTCAAAACAGACAACAGAAGGCCTTTTCACTTGTGGGATTGTTGCTAACACTAAGAGAATTGGATTTCTGCTAACATGGCTACAATAACACTGCAAGTCAATGCACAAGCACTGGAGCATTCTGATTGCCCTTGTGTAAAGAGAATCTGAGCTTTGTTACCTGAGGACTCCTGTTAAAGATAATGAAATGTTTTGATTAAAAAAAACCTCCCCTTTCCATCTCCCAGTTCACTTAAATGTGTCTTTTGTAATAAAACTTGCATTTCTATAATTAAGAACACCTTTCTCGAGCAGAGTTCACTTCCCCCAATTTAACTATTCTCTGCTACTGTAGTTAAAATGAGCAAGCAGTTGCCTGCAGTGCCATCATTTTTAATTAAATGAACCTAATTAGTTTTTCTTCCTTGGAAATACATGCTCTCTATTATTACTATGTACTTGTCACTTTTCCCTGGGAGCTCTCTGAAGATTGTACAGAGAAACCTTTGGAAAAACCCCAACAATATACTGAGCACGTGGGGAATAAAAAGGGACTGACCAAGGAGGTTTGGTCTGTGCAAGAATCCAATTTAACTGTGTGGACACGTAGCTGATGCTTAAGTTACTCCTATATTTAATCTTGAGACGTTTCCAAATGCAAAAGTGGATTTAACAGATTTTTCCCTGCAAACCCATCACTTTGAGGGTTTAAATTATTTTTGGCCATCCTAGCTGATGACATGGTATTACACCTGGCTGTACAGCCACTGTTGCATGTGTTCAGAGTGCAGGCCACTGAAGGAAGTGTTCAATCTGTATTTATTCATTGCCTTGGTTATGGTTTCAGAGCTGCTCTGCCGCTTTGGTGCAACCATTTACAACATTTCCAGTTATTGTGCAACAGGCAGGACAATATGTAATGCAAAATTAAATCAAGGTAGACTTGTAAGTGTAAAATGAAGGCAGGATTGGATGACAAGGCTACATTCAGAAGCCTGCTGATGAATAGTGAAGCAGAGCAAAAGCTTCTTTGGTCTCCAGCATTAGTCTGCTTCTCACATACACTGCAGCTCTTGCTCTTACTAACTGAAAACAAAACAAAACAGAACAAAACCAAACCAAAAAAATGAAAACCATCAGGTGCCGTAGGGAAAAAAGGGCATTAATCCCATCCAGCTTTCCCCAGTGATACACTCCGAGCCAGACAGTGCCACTGGGACAGCGCTCTGCTCTTACCTGAGGCCTGGCAGAAGCTGAACCCAGCGGAGGACGTGGTGGTGGTGACAGCGGCGGTGCCACCGAACACGGATGCCCCTTGCCCGAAGCCAGTGCTCTGCCCAAACACGGGAGGGCTGCTCTGCCCAAAGAGCACCCCGCCCGTGCTGGCCGGCTGGCCGAAGGAGAAGGAGCTGGCGCTGTTGGTGCTGGCCGGGGCTCCAAAAACATTCCCACTGCTCGAGGCTGCTGTGGAAGCCGCTGGCTGGCCAAAGGCCGGCATCGTCCCAAACCCAGACTGGCTGAAGGTAAAGCCGCTTGAAGAACTGCTCGCAGGTTGCCCAAAGATCGGTGCTTGCCCAAAGGCTGGCTGGCCAAAGCCCCCCGTCGTGGTGGTGCCAAAAGCAGAAGTACCAAAGCCTGAGGTGGCAGCTTGGGTGGTGTGGGTGGCTGTGGACAGAGTGCTGGTGGTGAGCTGCCCGAATGGAGAGGATGCTGTGGTACCTGCTGGGAGCTGTCCAAAAACGGATGGTGTGGAAGGAGTGGCAGCTGTTTCCCCAGCAGGCTGGGTAAATGCTGAGCCAGAAGAGCTGGAACTTGGCGGCTGAGAGAACACCGAGGAGCCCGCAGAAGTTGGGGCAAACACAGAGGCGCCAACAGCTGGACTCTGCACACCTGTAGTCACATCAGAGGTAGCAGCCAGAGCACCTGTGGCTTCTGCAGGAGAGGCAACGTTTGCTGTGGAGGTTGTTGCTGAGACATTCTGATCTGGTGGGGTGGCTGTAGAGACAGCAGGAGGCACCGGGGCCTTCAGATCACTGGTGGAGGTGGGAGCAGCCACGGGGTCAGGGGGAGGTGGTGCCACTGCAGTCCCAGAGCCCTCCGGGACGGTGTCCCCAGCTGTGCCCTGGGGTAAGGTGGGTTCTTTAAGCGGCTCTGAGAGCTGTGCCTGGGGCTGTGGCACTGGAGGTGAAGACCCAGCTGCTACAGCTTCGTTTTCAGATGGTTTTTCTGACCCAGGTGGCAATTTGGCATCCCCTGCAGACTTACTGGAAGTTGCAGCAGGGACAGCAGTTTGTGGTGAACTTGAGAAACCTCCAAACGAGAGGGACGTTGAAGCAGGGAGAGTAGAAGGGGTAGAGGTGGATGTGCTCATACTGTTTGTTTGCTGAACACCAAATGAAAAGGGGGGTTTGTTGCCACCAGAGCCTCCAAGACTAAACACCCCAGAAGACCCTGTGTTGGTTAACTGGACATTGCCAAAGAGACTGACTGTGGCACTAGTGCTGCTGGACACGGATGCTGTGCCAGCTGACGTGACTGACGTTGAAGCAGCTTCTCCAGCTTTTCCTGGAGCAGCAAATGTCAGGGGAGCAGCAAAATTAAACCCAGAAGGTATTGTAGACACTTTAGTTGACTGTGTTCCAGCAACACTGGTAGATGGTGCTTTGGTGGTGGTCTTGGCATTATCATCTACTTGACCAACCCGTAGTCCTGAGAAGCTCCCAAGAGTTTCCCCAGCTAGATTGCCCTGAAACAAGTGATCTCCTGGTTTGGATGGAGCAATATCCAACTTGCCAGAGGTTGTGGGAGGAGCAGAAGACGATGTTGCAGCAGCTTTGTTTGACTGGGTGCCATCTGCAGAGGAGCTACCTCCTACTACACCTCCTGGAGCACTTGCTGACTTGTGGGACCCAAAAGCAAAGGAGCCCTCAGGAATTGTTCCAAGTTTGGAACTCCCAGCAAACAGAAATGAGTCCGGCTGGGCAGATTCTTTTGCAGGGGCTGTCAGTGAGAGAGACAGAGGTAACAAATCAAGTTAGGGTATGCAAAGCTCATTTATCATTCTTAGAATAATGGTCCATTTTAGTGCTTCACAGACTGTCAGTGCTCTTGCCTCAACACTATAAAGCCTCTGTCCATCAGGTAACTGCAACCTTCATATCCATTCAGGACACAACAGTGACACCTGAAGCCTTTATGGACAGGGTGGCAGTGACAAACACTGTTACTGTCACATCATAGCCTCCACTTAAGCATCCTTCTCTTTAACTACAGACAACTCCAGCCTTTGGCTCCTATTTCTTTTTCAGCAGTTTGATAAAAATATAAAAGACCTGGTTATTACAGATAATTTTCTATTGACACCATTTTCACCCCTTCTTACTTGGTTCAGGTAAAAAATTCCTGACATTTACTACAGCACTTTCTTTTTAAACCAATGGCTCAGAATGGTTTAGGTCATAAAAATACTTTCTGACACTTGAAGAGTCTTCTACAAAATCAAATCTTCCTTTACAAATTCAGGTATTTATAGACCACCAACCAGTTTCTATACAGCCTGTCTTCTGCTTTGAAAAACTCTCAAATGTAATTGCCAAAGCAGCTCCACTTCTACCATACACCCTGCCCGACAGAGTGAAACTGCTGAAGTTTTAAGGGAGCCTGGGCTAGTTTTATTTAATGTACTATCATTTCATTTCTGAGCACCAAACACAAATTCTGACTTGAAAACATTGCATTGGTGTTTGGACAAAGTATAGGCAATCTGCATGGAGATCAAACAACAAGGAGCAAAAACTTCTTGGCAGAGCTGGTATTATCCTTGTGTTTTCCCCTATATCAAGTATATTCAAGTAACTGACACTCAATAATGTAGGTTTTCTTTCTCCTGAGGCCCTGAAATTACATTCTGTAGTTCTTCCATCACCAGTTACAGACACAAAAGTGCTCTTACCAGTTCATGGAGCAGCATGAAGTACCTGCCCTCACACAGTGCTGTGGTTTACAAGTCTGTCTCCTGCACCTCCCACTCCTGCTTTATCTGTGTTATTTACCTAAGCTTTTATGTTAATCTTCAAATTTTAAGCCCAGTTCGTTCTCTCTGATTAACATCAAGAGTATCAGTAGCATTACTGTGGCTGTGGTGGTCTAAGGATAGGAACAAGCCAAGATTTGTATGGAGAGGTGATATCTTTTATCAGAGGAACCAATAACATTGGTAGCAATTTTTTTGACCATATGATCTCATCTGCATGACTGAAATTAAAGGCAGAAAGCTTCAAAACTATTACAAAGCAGATTTTATCAGTTCCCTTTTACCAGACTGGGCAAATAGGATCTACCTATGACATGGAAAGGCAGCCACTATTGTCACTTCAATTTTAGAAGCAACACAAAGCCATTCCAAGCATTTCCCTCTGATTACTAAATGCTCACTGGATGACAGTTCTGTGTCAGTCCACCCCAGCAACTTTAAATCTACAGATTAAAGACAGCAGAGGAAATGACTACAGATGTTAGCCTTTTCATAAACTAGTGCCTCCTAAATGTTCTTTCTTGGCAACAAATATTTTGCTTGTTCTTAACTGAAAGGCGGGTAGCCCAGATCTCTGTGTATTACAGGGCAGAACCCAGCATATGTAGGAAATGTTATTGCAATTTTAGTAACACAACTGCAACACAGAACAAGAAGCACATGAACTAGGAAGAGTAAACATTCTCTTAGAGGGGAAGAGATGCTGTTTGCACACTCTCCCAAACTAACCTTGCGAGGGAGTGAGGCTGGGCGGCGTCTGTGACGAAGCAGCTGATGTGACACCACTAAAATTAAATACAGACCTAGGAGGAAAGAGGAGAAAGGGAAAGAATGACTTAGCTCAAAGTGTTGAAGCTTCCAACCATCTGATGAGCACAACTCTGAGACTCAGCTTTCCAGTACAGACTTGCGCAAAGCCAGGCACACAGGCACAGTTTCTCCAAGGACTAAACAGGAAGATAGAAGCACACACACACACACACTGCTCTATTTGTTTCCTCTCTGAAAAGGTTTCTAGAGGGCTAAACAGTCAAAGTTCTTTTGACCACTGCTCATCCTCCCATGTTCTTTCCTTTCTGCTGTGGATTTCTTCCCCATGCAGCTCTGCCACTGAGCACCATGCACCAAAACCTGATGGATTTGGGGAGACTGGTGAGAGGAAAAACCACAGGGGCAACCAGAGTTTAAAAGAGCTAAAAGGGAACAGTCAGTGCATGTGCAGAAGGGAATAACTGGATACTACCATCCACCAAGAAGGAGATCACTCATAGCAAGACAGAAATGAAAAGCTATCATGACTATTTTACACTAAAAATATTTTGTCTTGCAAAAATACTGTGATCTTTCATAATGAGTCCTGCAGAGATCTTCATTCCCTGAGGCTTTTTACATTTTCTCTGATTCTCAAAGACCAGCTGCTGATACAGAAGTCAGGCCATGGGACTAAGACATCACTGACAGCAGCACTGAATTTAGCATATGGTTTACACACTGAGGCACTGCACGTGGGACAAAGGCAGGGTTGTTTGCTTTTTGAATCTGAATTTCCATCACTCAAAAGGACTCTTTCAGTCCTCTGAAGAACCCAGCGAGGCATTTGGGTAGCATCCACTTAACAAAACATGCAGAGAAATGGGTAAGCCTGAAAGAAACCAGCCATTGGAAAGTGTGTGTGTTCTGAAATTCTTAATGTTGCCCACTTCAAAGAGAAATTCACTTGAGTGTTTGATCACCAAACATGCAGAATTTCAAACAATCACTCCTAAGGAATTATCCCTCTCTCCTACACATAAGATATAATCAAATAAATATATTTTTGCCATCCCTGAAATAACATTCCATAAGAGAGCTTTCAGAGTGACTGTATGTTCATAACATGTGCCTTGCTTTGTGTTACTGTTATGTAACAGATATCACCAGATGGCTTGGGGCCCCTCTTGTCACCTTCATGAACTGATTACTTTTCAAGCCAAAACACAAAATTTGTTCTGCTGTATTAAAATAATTCAGTAATTCAGCGAGTGTAGCCATCAGTACATATTTCAAGTCACAACTGGGAACTTGTTGAACAGCCCATTGTAGGTAAACCCCAAAAGAAAGCCAGTCATCTTTTACTCTTGATTAGTTATGCACTGAAAAATCTCAAAGCAACACGATATTGTGTCAAAGTCTCACAGACCTTCAGACTTCACTCAGGCTTCCACAAACAAGGTCTTCAAAGGACTCTGGTGCAACCCCTGCCCGCCCTGCCTAACATCTGCAGGTGCCATTTTACAGTATTGTACAGCCTGTAGGCAGCACCTGCTCTAACAGCCAATACTCATACTTAATGTCAACTACAAAGCAAACTGAATGTTATACAGACCCCGCAGAAGGAAACGAGAACGTTTTGTTAAGCTGTGAAGTTGTTGCTTGTACTGATGTCACAGTAGAAGAAACAGCTGTAACTGTTTTTACTGTCCCTTGTCCTGTAAGTTACAAGAACAATAGATAAATATACTTTTAAAATGTATTTACAAATAAAAAAATAAACAAAGCATGCTGTCATCCATCTATCAGAAAAGGAGGGATTAGCTTGCACACACAGTCTGTAATTTAATAAATTTCGAATAAAAAAGAAGTGCTATCAAATTCAGGAGCTGACATTTTCAATAAACCAAAATTTAAGAAGCATTTGCCAAGTCAAATATGATTACTAGCTATTTTTACTGCTTCTTACCCCTGGCTAAGAGGCAACCTACATCCACGGATTAAAGGCAAAAAGACCAACAGAGATGGATTTCAGACATTTATGCAAGAGGCTTATAAAACCATGTCCAATGCAAGCACTATTATCTAATACACATTAAAAATCAATTGCTTCCTTCCCCTAACGTTTCCTCTTTCCCTGTTGAGTTGCAAACTGAGCATTCCTTTCTTTAGAGGCTCCCCAACTCTGAGATTGATCACTGTGTCTGAACAGGCTCTGAAGTTGGTCCTACAGCTCAATGCTCAACAGATCCTGCCCAGGAATCAGTTCACTTCAAGCTTGTTCAGGTACTCCTCTAATGCTGTGTGCCTAAAAATCAAATAAGCACATTTAAAATATTTAAAACCAGCATGGTTTTCATGTTTTAAAAATGAAAGAGCTGCTTTTAATTTGCTGTCAAACCACAGTAGCCTTGTGGAAGATGTGCTTTCAGCACTTGCTGATAAGAGTTGCAAGTCCTGAGTCCACTCTGAACAAGGAATTGTGTCACTGAATTCTAGATGCAGTAACAGACAAAACACAGGGAGTACAGACAACCACTTTCCTGAACTTCTGTACCTTGGTTTTTCAAATTCTCTCCCTCAAGACTGGCACAGCAACCTCTCAGTGGAGGCAAATATTTTTTCCTCAGTATCCTCATGCTCTGGCCTGTGCACCCTGACATGCAGCAAGAGACATCCAGGCCTTATTTCCATCTCCACTAAAGACAACTTACCTGAGACCTTATTGCCAGACGATGTTGGACCAGCTGTGGATGCCACAGAAGAGGGTGCACACACAGAGGAAGGTGGAGTCTGGCCCTTCATCGAGCTTGTCAGAGATGTCTAAAAACACAGCACCACTTCAGGTCAGTGCAGTCTGTCCATTAACAAAGGTCCTTCTGACATTGGTTTGGTATTATCAATGTCATGCAGTGACTTAAGAATAAAATACAGGTAGGTGGTCAAAGCACTTAGAAGAGCTCTGCAATCTTGGGCCCATTATGTCTTGACACTTAAATACAGGGTCAGTCCTCAGCCTTTTCAACAGGTCAGCAAGACTCCATAGGCAGCAGCTCAATGATTCCAGAGGACAAAGACTGCTGCATTGGTTTTTTGATGCACAGATATAAAACTCAGCAGCTTGTCAACCTTTAAGCAATGTTTTCAGTAGAATAACAGGGTAAGTAAAGAACTCTCTCCCTTGATTGCCTATCACTTTTATTCTTTTAGTGTGAAGTTTAGTTGTATCTACCTATTACAGCTTCCTCTGCTGTTAGCTGCAACCCTTACTGCAGCAAGGCTGGGGCCATTAGAAAGCTGCATGTCTTCAGAACTGGGAAGAGGCAAGACATAACATAGATATATGTCTGGCATCACACTGTCGAGGTCACAGATACAGAAATGGTTTGTCAAGAATGGAGGGCAAGCTATGAAAATTAAACCCCCAAACTCTGCTGAGCATGCCCAGGTAGAGTATTGCACAAGGAAAGGGTTCTATATCAAGATACCTGTTTAGCTTGATTGGTAGCAACAGTTGCCAAAACTTGATGGACTGCCTGGGCTGCAGAGTGAGGTACAGATGATCTTAAAGAGAAAAATTAAACAATTGTGTGAATAACTAGTCTGAAAGAGGATTTCCTCTCCTCTCAAAAAGCACAGCTTCCAGAAGTCTTGAACAACAGCCGCTATTAAAGATTCCACACACAACTCCAAACGAACAAATCTGATTAGAGAATAAACCTCTTAAATGCATCAGCCACATTTAACAAAGGAAGTCTGTAAATGTGTTTAAACCTCTAGACTTAAACGATCAAGTCTTCTCCAGACACTCTTGTCTCTGAAGAGAGCCGGGGCTTTCTATTTTACAGGGAGCTGATGAAAAATCAGCAGGTAAGGGGATTACAATTTTATGCCTAGTGGATAACAAATTTAAGCAGCTTCCTTTATAATACGGAGTCCAGACACGTACATGCAATGCTTAGAAATGCTGAGTAAGGAGACAAAGTTGGGAGCGGGTGGAGGGAGCATTTCCTGTCTTTGAAGCGTACTATAAACACTGACAAAGTCATGGCAAGAACTACGATAAAATTAACCTGTATGCTACATTATAGGTTTGGTATTTTTGACCATGAAATAAAAACCCCCAGACAACTG
>WEIT01008479.1:18604-84667 GCA_013389985.1 Dryoscopus gambensis | reverse complement strand
TCAGAGGGTGCAGCATCTGATCTCAGCACTGTGGGGCATTAACACACCAAATCACTGCCACTTGGGAACAGCATCTCCTCAAGTCTGTGGTCCACCAGGTTTAGAAGCTTCACTGACCAATAGCAGAAGATTTCAGAAGCTTAAATTCAACCGTGATTGCATTCTCCTGGTGGCAAAGCCCAGCTTTCTTACCCAGGCAGGTTCTCACCATCTTGACTCAGACCAGAAATTCCCTAAAGCAATAACCAATCTCTGGCTGAGGCTACAAATCCCAGACTGTGAGCAAATTTGGGCATCCACAGTTGTCTGCCTGCTGAAGCATGAGGATTCCCAAACTGCATTTACTGTTTGGTCAGCTGCAGGCCAATTTACAGGAATTTTCTACCATATTCCAAAGGAAGAGGACACATGCATGAAACACTGTGCATGGCCATTTGGTCTTGGATAGGGTTTTGTGCCTTAAACAGCTTTACTTTACTAAGAAATCCTTCCTTCCTTCCAGCAAGGAGTACTTTCTCTACATTGCATGGCCTGGATTTGCCCTCTGCCCAAAGCAGAAGTACAGCAAACAACGAAAACCTCAAGATTAACACTGGAAAAAGTTGGTGTTGGGATGGTGCAGCTGTAGATTTCAAGTTTATACTGAACAAAGAAGGAAACACTAGAAAATCTGTGATATTCATGAGAGGGTGGGACTTGATCTCAAGATCATTCATGCTGTGAAAATGCTGGGTTTGATTTAAGTTGTGGAGAAAGGTGGTTTTTTTGCACTGAAAACTATGTATCAGTTGGTGGACTGGGACCACCAACACACCCAGTCACAGGCCACTGAACAACTGATAACAACTCAAAAATCATTCCTGCTTAACAACCGAAGAGCGTGCTGTGGCAGCAAAAGGGAGCCAGGATGCCTGAAGTAGCAAAAACTGGTGAATTAACTTTGCTGGGTGAATGCTCTTCATTTTAGTGCTGAATCTGACTGGCAAGCACGGTTCATTTGGGTAGAATTTTTAGAAGGTACATTTTTATGAGGTCATCTATAAAGTAAGACTGCAGAAAGCCTCCAAGATATCAAGCTAGCTGGTGCTCTATAAATTAGAGAGATCAATCAATACTGCCAGTCTGAAACTACTTGAAAGAAAGACAGGTCTTTAACTACAGTTCAAGTGAAAACCAATCTCATTATGTATTGCTCACTCACAACCTTCTCTATGCACAGCCAGTACTTTCTACTTTTTTCATCATAGTTCTAATGAAACAGAGGGTGGACAACTCTTCCTGGTCACAAGACCACTTTTAGCCAAAAAATTCCCAAGTAGAGCTGTCCGCAAATTTGACTTTCAAAAGACGTAGCAATTCCCCTCCCCATCCCAGTTTATCACTTTTAGGAAGAAGTAAAATAGCAAAAAGTGCCCAAGTTTCTCAATTAAAATGCAAAAGAAACCATGCAGTAAATGTCAAGGTCAGCAGTTGAGTACCACCACTGTGAGACTGTTCCATTTTTGAAAAGCTACATCAAAGGAATTTCATCTTTTTTCTTTGACAGTGAAGAGTACACACAAATGTGTGAAAGCCAGTCATGATGCAACAACAGCAGTTGTTCCAGGAGCTGCACGAACAGCTCACAGTTATATGGATAAAGCATCTGCAACTCCATATGAACTTATTATCAGAGATAGTTGGTGAGTTTATCCCTCTTCATGCAGTAAGGCACACTTTGCACAGGTATTTCAGTAGTGCCCTTGCCTCCCCAGCCCAGAAGTGGCCATGCACTGCCCTGGTCTTAAGCAACAGCAGGAACTTCAAGGAGAGACAGTTTCAAGGTCATTACAACGACAGGGAAAAGGCCTAGTCCTAGGCTGGTGACAGAGCCTGGTGATAAGACAGAAATCTCTGGAATGAGCTGAGCTGGCTGTTGTCTGCAGGAGGCAGAGTAGGGAAGCCAAGCGTTACAGCTAACTCACAAAAATGGTAACAAATTCAAGGTTAAATACCAGAAGTCAGCGTTCAGAGTTTACTCATGAGGAAGAGCCTTGCAGCTCCAGAGTGTTCCAAAGTGACTGACCCTTAGTGACACCCAACCCTTCACTCGAAATTCTGATGTCAAAACATTTGAGACAAGTTTCCAAAAAAGCCAGAGCACAGTTCTCCCTCCCTCAGGGGGTGAATCTGGGAACAGACAGAAGAGGCATAACTCCCAGAGAAGGTTTCCTCTGCAAAGGATGACAAAGTAGAAGGAAAACATCTGGAGAGCCTAAAGTCACAGACCACACTCAGTGACAGAGGGCTGCACTTCCCTCACTGAAAGAGGTAGAACAGAGGTAGTGATCGGAGAGATACCAGGTCCAAATTTCATATTAGCAGTAAAACCACTGAATCCCAAAAGGAGAGGATGCACGTAAATGCATTTCACAGACAAATGGAGAAGGAGGTTAATACTGGTCTCATCATTTGTTTGGGACAAGCCATTAGCAAATCCTTGAACGACCTGGAAAGATCTTTCTTTCTTTATCTCTTTCTTTCAACCCACAAACCCAATACTCTTCTCTAAATGCACCCACTTAAAGTCTTACACAGCTACAGTCAGTAAAACACTGCTACTGCTCCCCACTGGCAGATGTGCTCCAGTGCAAATGCTACCAAAAGCCACCAGAAAGATGGGCAGCACTCACCCTATGACTGCAGAGACTGCTGGAGTCAATGCACCAGACTTGAGTTCTCGAACATTCACCACCTGAGGAACAGTCTTCAGAGTTGACTCAGTCAAGGAGGTGCTCACAGCTTTAAGGAACAGAAAAAAATGGAGGGGGAAAAAAAAAAAAAGACGTAAAGACAAACTCCATATTAAGCATTTCATTTCATTCAATATGGCCTGAATAATTCCAAAAAGATCCAGCCAAGATTCTAGAACATATATAGTGTACCTGGCCCAAAACATTTGGAACCTGAGACTTCATTAAGGACAAGAAAAATGGGCAGCAATCTATACAGTTGGTACATTTTTTGTTGTTTGCTGACCAAATCTAATTATTTTTATGAACTCTCTCTTACCTACATTGTAACATCTTCAGTTAACAGAAATGGGAGTTTCGCAGGTATTTTGTACTAGCAGCTTACAGGAAGACAAAGGAACACTGGATAGCTCAGAAGTGCAACAACTACAGATGTGCGCCACATTTTGTTTGATGATCTCCTCCTCTGAGAGCACTAAATCTCTGTGAAAGCCACATTCAGCTGCTCAGAGGTCACTTGGGCAATTAGCCATCCTTTTACCTGGGGACTGGTTAGCAGCCATCTGCCTCTGCAGAGCTGCAGCAGCAGCTGCTTGTGGTGCTGGAACAGTGACAGTGGGAGCAGGGGCCCCGTGTTTCACAGTCTTTGTTGCAAGCATGGTACTGTCTGCCCCTTGTGGGATGATTCTATTTGAAGATGTAGGCACTAAAGAAACAAATTAACAAAAGTATTAGTTCACTGTTTCTCTACAAAACAGGGAGTCTTTGAGAGCCTTTGCTGAACTGCAGTTCCTCTAAGTACACAGCTTCCTTCTGACAGGACTGATGTGCGGGCCATTCAAACTATCAACACAATCTGTCCCTGGCAGTTTTGGTATATCCCGAGGAATTTACTAAGTCTCAATAGATGTCATTTCATTGCATTAGAGGACTTCCAGTTTGCTGTTGCAGACACTTCTGCTGACACCTTATTTTTTTCTCTGGCTGCAGAGATTAAAGAAACCTCTCTTGCACAAGGAAAACTGAGCGTATGCAAATGCAGTTCTTACTGAGACTTGCTGGGCTCAGAACTCCTAACCTTGGCCACATCAACCAAATGCAGTAGTACTCCAGTTTCTTAGTCTTTGGGCAATATTTTAGGTCACTGCAATCTGAAAGAACCAGGCTATCACAAAAACACAGTGAGTCAAGGTGCTCTAGTGCTTTTAGCTCGAGTTCGTGAGGTTACAAAGCCACTCTGTTACTGCTCCCGGGAACTTGGCAAAATCTGTATCCTGCAATCTCATTCCTCCAGGGCCTGAAGTACTGGCAATGGATACAGTGGTCAAAGCTACCCACAAGACCACAGTGAGAAGAGATACTGCAAACACAACTCACACAAAGCACCCAGGGAGAGCTGCTGTTTCCCAAAGGACGGAGACTGAGCCATCAAACCAGGCTGGACTGAGGGAGTTCGGACCACAGGAGCATGACGAGGGACTTGGACTGGGGCTGCCTCTTCTTCCTGGTCCACTGCTTGTGAATCATCATTTTCCAGTGACTGGGAAACTGAGGACGTTGAGCTGACTTCATCCAAATCTTCATAATATCTCGTGGACAAGAAGGCAGATCGGGACAAACTTGCTGCAATATCAAAACCAAAATTCAGTATTAAGTTGGGGGAACCATCCAGTGTAACAGCCGTGACAAATGCATCCTATTTTAGGATGGTCTCCTATTGGCTTGTTTTACTTCTGCATTATAGGATTTGACTTCTCAACTGCCTGGAAAGGCAGCCTTCAACCAGATAGCAGCTGAAGGCAAGTCCTCCTGAGAGCAGATGGGGGAACAGGAAAGGAGAAGTAGGGGTTGAGAAGTCAAAAGCTAATTTCAGGTCTCAGTCTCACAGCAGGTCAGTAACCCTCCTGGAAAGCATTTCAAATTTCTATGGTCACTAAAGGTTTACCTGGAGCTGTAGATCTAATTGGTGGAGTTTTCCTCTTGGCTAGAAAATTCCTCAACTGTGCCTGCTTCACTGGGGATAACTTAGCTGGAAAATGGAAGACTGTTATTAGTCTATAATCAAACTGCAAGTCAAAAAAAAGCTAATTCACATTTATGGCGTGAATGCCAGGATGAAAGAATAAATTACCAGGTGCTTTGGGCAGAGGTTTGGCATGTGATTTCAAAGTAGTTTTCATCAAATCGTTGCGCAGGCTTTCAAGGTCACTGTCAAAACTGGGACAAGGCAGAGCAGTGAAAAAACATCATCAACAGAAAGAAACCAACCAAAGCAGGAACAAAATTGGGCCAAAGTAGCCACTTGAACCACTGGCATATCTGGAAGAACAATTGGCCCCTCTAGATACTGTGTCACACATCTTTAACTATTTTGGAAACTTCAAGAGCCATTCACTTCTTCCCCTGAAGTCAGACAACCAGCAGTATCTCGGCCCAGAGGCTCTATTATCCCATTTACTATAAAACCACTTAACTTTTAGGGGAAATTTCTCCTAAGGATCAAACAGTATGTCCCAGAATATAAACACTGAGCTTCTGTATTACCTGGGCATGGTTTAGTATAATTTTTAGGACAACCTGTCCTTCCCTATCACGCCCACAAATCATCATTCTCTGGAGGATGCACCCTTGCACATTGCTGGGGGCGAGAGAGAACGAGGAACTCATGTTTCACATACCTCTGAGCACTGTTTAGAGATGTATCACTGGGAACACTCCACTGCGATGTCTGGTTGTAGAGGCGGAGCTGCTGCAGGCTGTTCACCAGGTGGTTCAGTCTCTTCCTCTGCTGGTTGATAATTTCCCGGTTATTTGCCAGGGTGTTGAACAAAGTCTCTCGCTCAGGGACGATCAGACGCCTGCAGAGATCAGATCCAGAGACAGGGATAAGGACTGGTCTGTGCATCTGGGTCACAGGCAGGCAAGCAAACACCAATGGTTTAGTAGTTCTGGCTACTGAAACTCGAGGAGGTCAAACATGGTCCGGTTTGAACACCAAAGCAGTTCAGTTCATCTCAAGTAGATATTTCCCCTTGGAATATACTGTCAGTTTATTCATTTAGCTCATTCACTTCACAATGTTTTATCTATTAGAAAGGTTTCATTAGCTGCCTTCAATGAATTTCTCCAAAGCTTACAGTTTTTTCTGTAAGCACTATTTGCACTGCACACAGAGACGCACCAAGCTCGTGACACGTATGAAGCCAGAGCCTGAATCCATGGCTCCCATTAGGTGTCTTAGCCAAGGTTTACTCCCAGACCCCTTGAAAAAGATCATACTGTTAAACAGAAAAAGGTCTTTGTCTGTTGATTAAAGACTAATTCCCAATTCACTAATGTGTTATTTGCAGTAGTTCTGTCCTCCAGGTTCAATTACTTACTTCTGCTTTCTCTTCTGTTCCAGGTGCCGATCCCACTCCAAATCCAGAACGTCATTCACGTCCTGAACAGCAAACTTCACGTACTGGTGCAAGCGCCGGATTTCCTGCCATGCAGAATAAAGTGAGCTTTTAATCTTCAGAAATCTCAGTTTCACTTGAAGATGATGACGAATTTTTGGGGTCATTCAGTCCAAGCCATAGAGCACTTGCCCGTATTTCTGCCTGGAAAGTTTTACCAGCACAACAGAACCCAACATGCTGAAAATTTATGTAGCAATCAATGGGGTACACACAGGGTTTGGCCTGGACATTTTACCTCAGCTCTCAACTAAAAATAATACAGTCCATAATATTTGCAAAACACTGCCGGGTCTTTACAAAAAAGGATTTTACAAACATCAGGCATTATACAAAACAATCCTTATTTCAAATGCCACTTCCAGAACATGAGTCATTTGCTCCCATCTTACAACACTGAAACTTCTAACAATTATAAGTGATCAAAGCTTTGCAGGCTACTCACACGGCTCTAGAGTATTAGCATTCACAGACCATGATTCATGAAAGCACTCACAAATGCTCACACCTCCCACATTAAGGCAAGGAATTAATTTTAATTTTTTAACTTTTATAGGTAGGAAAATCAAAATAAATAAAAAGCAAGGACAGAGAATAAAGTGACATATCCATAACCACACAGTTGCACAACTGAAGCAGTTGAGCCAGAGACCTCTGGCCCCAAGCCCTGCTCCCTAAACAAACCCAGAGCTCAGTCTCATTCCTGTGATCCTTCCTGCCTGGCATGGCATGGCATGGCGTGGCCATGGCTTGGACTCCAACCTTGTAAAATGGAAATGGGAACTGCACTTGGTTTCAGCTCATTTCAACAGAATGTTCATCTAAATACAACGAAGCAGCCAAGGAACACAGCTTGGGAAGAATTCCACTGCAAATACTTTCAAGATACAGCATAAATTTCTAGTGGGACATCCCCAACCTGAAAGCAAATCCAGTCCTGCTGTGGGCTTAGTGTTAAACACTGCCAAGCCCAGGCTTCCTCTCCCTAGCACCTATATAGCAGCAACTCTCTGGGTAGCAAATCAATACAGCTGGACATCAGAAAAGTCTCAGTGTCGTGAAAACTTCATTAAAAACTAAGACATGAAGCTGACTAAGGGAGCTTTCCTCATCCAGGAGAATGGGGATGATGGAAACTGAGCAAAATTTCAGAGTCAGCGCAGAGCTTTCTCAAAGCAAACTTTCACAAAATTGACCCAAAAGTTCTCTTCTTCCATTCCAATCCACCTCCACTTCTCTCCCACTGTGTTATTATTTCCTCATGGTCCTTTCTCTACACAGTGAAACACATACTTCAAGATTATCATCTCTCTGAAGTCACAAGCATAAGCTTTAAATGTCACAGAGACCTGCTGGACATCAAAGCAGACATGCAATTAAGACTGCGAATCAATCAACGGAATCCAGGTGCAGACTAGAGATCAGACCTAAAAGAAATTACTTTGTGTCAGCTGATTTCTAATAACTGCATGCATGGTCTTGATACCTACTGCCACAAAGATGACATTCAATTATGCCTTCAGCTTGCTAGTCAAACCTCTTGAGGGGAACTTACCAGTGTATAAAAGACCAAGTATCATTTGTAGGGCACATTCACTCTATTTTGCTTAGGGTTAAATAGCCCTCACCACCAGAGCTGTAACAAAAAGTGCTTCGCCCCTACTTTCTTTCTTGTCTTTGAAAGCCTCTTTATGTACTGCTGGTTATTTTCCTTTGTGCCCCAGCTTTTAGAATATCATTAAGCTTTATGCTCCACCATCCATGAAATTACCACACAATTCTGTAAGTCATAATAAATCATCAAATTGTTCCATAAGGCACTTGCCGAGGATAAAAATAATTCCAAGAACTCTTCTATAAAGTGTAGAAAAAAACCCAACATTCTTTTAACTGAAAACCCTGAGCAAACACTACAGGCTGAGAAGGAACAGGATGTCAAGAGTCACACTCTAAGATTAGAATAGACTTGGATCTCAGGTGAACTACCCTTCAGAAGGAGTTTTGAATCATCACTGCAAATGGCAACAACACACAGGAGCTTCAGGAGAGGATTCTCAGCATCTCTTGCAAGCTCATGTTGAAAACAAAGCTCACCTCACATTTACTAGACTGTGTTGAAACAGCAAATACTTAAGGCAGAACAACAATGCTGGGCACTCACATATGCAAGACTAAGTTTCATTTTATTTAAAACTCTCTATCAGAAGTTGGCTGACACGATCCATACCTGAAGCTGTGCTTCACTCTTGGGATCCAAAGGTTTCTTATAGAGCAAGTGCAAATACCCCGAGCTACGATTCTGTTCATTCTGTTCCTTAGCCTCTTCTACCCCTGCAAACCCCTCCAGCAAGGTTGTCTTCAGAATACTGATATCTCCGTGAAGTGACTGCAAAGAGAAATAGAAAAGGTTCAAAGTAACGTTTTCCATTGCCATCTCTAGCACAAGGGCTTCTGCAAGTATCTGCCTGAAAGCACAAAGGCAAATGTCACCCCCTCATTAAGGCAGCAGAGTCCAATGTTCCATCTACAGTTCAGCTGTAGGAGGTTGAGGAGGAACATCAGGTGAGGAAGAGTCACTGCTGGTTCCCAGTCCGAAGATACTCTGCTCACCTCTGTTGTCTCTTTAATTTCCAAGAGGAAGGTGTGAAGATCATCTGACTCTGTTCGCAACATCTTCATTTCCTCTGGAGTTCCAACTTGGAAACAGGCTTTGGAAGTCCGGGCCTTCAGCTCCTCCATCTCCTTTTGAAAATGCGCAATCTGCAGAGTCAAACGGAAGAAAGGGCAGCCAGTGAAAACACAGCAGGGTCTGGAACAAATATCACAGCTCTTGGATCATGCCTTAACTACACCATAAACACCGGTCACTTTGCAGCCAAAGCAGGAAATTCTTCCTGAACATTAACAGGAAAGACTACTCCAACTTCTCAGCACAGTGACTGACGATGACTGAACAGGACGCACAAATAGCAACTACAAACCAGGCTGATTATCTTAGGAAAAATTTCCATTCTGATTCCTAAACTACTTACAGACACCATCAGAACACAGCTGAGGTGTCTGTGTGGCATTATAAAGAAAACTGCTTGAAAATCTCACCTCCTCCCTGATTCCTGCTATGACAGGGTCCGACTCCTTCCACTGGTGGGTCTGTTTCTCTAAAGTTGTGCTGGGGAGTGCTGATTTGCCCTGGGGGAAAAAAAAAAAGACAAAACCAAAATCAATATTAAGGATATATCCATTGCCTGATGTTAGAAAGTCCATTCAGACACCAGATGCACTCTGATTATAACAACACAAGTCAAAATACAGCTCTCTAAAGACATGCAGAGAACATGGTTTTAGAACCACAGATTTGCTACTATTTCAAAGTCAAACGTTAGCTAATTCTTGACCTAAGAACACTAATTCAGTCCAAGGAATTCTAAGCAATTCATGGGCCATGCAAAATATTCCAAAGAACCCAGGCAAGTCCTGTTACCTGAGCAGAGCTTGGCTTTGCTGCTGAGGGAGTGATTTTGGGTGTCTTCTGTAGCAAGGAAGCTGAAGAAGTATTTTGAGCCGGGCGTGCCACTAGAATTTAATAAAAACAACAGTCATTTATGAACTTACACAAAGCTTGAGAAAACAGGCTGAGAGCAGAAACGATCACCACTATCAAATCATAGCAGTAGTGCTATGGGCCCCAATGCAAGAACACACCTGCCTCAGGTGCCTTTTCACTTCCATCCAACCTCTCTGTGACTACTTTGAAATCTAGTCAATGCAGATGGAAGGGAAGGCACTGATTTGTGTGAGTGCCCAGAAACATTCATAATCAGAGCACTGAAATTGCCAGAACTTCTGGGTGAACTTAAGCAGCTGAATATAATTATTTCACATATGGCTCTCTGAGGAATAAAGAGCACAAATGGAAAAACCGCTCAGTTTGAAGACTAAGTGATTCACATCACGATGGTGTGGCAATCAGGAGGGCCTCTACAGCAGGAAAAGCAGCAGGAAAAACAAGAAAGAAGCCAAATGAAGCTCACTGTGCCCTACAACTTTTAGAATGTTTTTTATAATGCATTATTCCCAACAATAGGGATCAGACTCCTACCCGTGGTAGGCACAGGGGATGAAGTCTTGAGTGGTGTGGTAGAAGGGGCTGCAACGGGCGTGGACTGGCTCAGAGAACCTCCAGGAGCAGTTTTGGAACTGGTTGAGAAGGAAAACATAGTGGAAGTGCATTGACCACTGCTGCTTGTGGGAGAAGAGGTGTCTACAGCACTGAACCTGCAACAGAATGAATAAATGAATGAGTGAATGAATGAATAAATGAATGAGCATCCCCTGGGATCAGCAACAACTCAAGCTCCAGATACAAAATCACGAGTGTAGCTTCTGCAGATAGTGGGAAGGAGCCATTCAGGATAATTTCTGAATACATGGAACCACAAAGACTTCTATCTTAGATCCACTCAGGAGCAAAAGGTAAATGCCAGCAAAAAGTACTACCCTGCTTCAAATGCACCTCATCATTTTGTTCCAACTATTGCAAATGTGAGCTGCCCTTCAGTGTTACCCTCAGAGTAAGGCTCAAACAAAGTCTGCAAGAAAATATGAATTTCTATTCATTTGCAAACTCAGCTCCTCGAGGCAGCTAATTTAAATATTCAGCCAATTCACTGGCGTATCATTTGCTTTATACACAAAATATAAAAAGCCCTAAGAGCTCCCATCAGATCCTGGTGTAGTAAAGATTTTTCTAATTAAAAAATAATCATTTGAACCATCAGAAATTTCTTACGATGCATTTACATGAAAGTTCTTCTCCTTAAAAAGCAGCTCCAATTAACATAGCTCTGTGTTTTAAACACTTTTTCTAAAAATAGAGAGCAAGTCTCAGGAGTTGGAGGGAAGAGTGAGTATATGACATCTGAAAACACTCACTCAAACCCATTTTGCATAGTTTCTAATCAATATTAGTTTTTTTAGTTGGTGTGAACAAGCTTTGAAGATTACAGATCCTGTACTCAGTGAGCAAGTGTCCATTTAAGAGCAGAACCAAGAGGTCTGGCACCTCCTCTGCTGAACAGAGAGTGGCAAAGCAATCCATCAGCTGTGGCTCCAGCTTCCTCTCAGGCTGGGGGTAAGGAACCTTCAACAAACAAGAGAAACCTGTGCTATCACCACCCCACTAAACCAGTCCCAGACAGAAGGGATTTCCCAGCAGTCTTTAGCCATGATTCGCATTCAAACCAAAGAATCACCATTTGATGCCTATGAAACAAAGATTTAAAACCCCCCCTAAGTCTCTGGCAATTTATCAGTCTAAATTTTTGGTATTGTCCCTTGACTAGTGTCATGCCCATGAACATAACCTCTGGCATGGGAAGCACTGAGGGTTTTCACAGCCAAGACAGTCTTGGATAAAAAGGGGCTTCCTCAGTGCTTTCCTGGGAACATGGGGAACAGCTGTCAGGGCAAAGAGCCAGACACCATCTTCAGAACTACCATACACTATCCATGCCTGCAGCAATTTAACAAGTACCCAGCCCCTGCATTCACTACTGAATCTATTTACTTCTCATTGAGGTTCACTTTGACTGAAGAAGCTGAAGGTGCAAAAGATGCCTTCTGTGCAGCAGGTGCTGTGGAGAGCGACGGCCCAGACGAGCTGTCTGCAGCTGGTTTAAAGTTCATGGACCCAAAAGGAAAGGAGGTGGCAGTAGCTGTTGTAGTGGTGCCTGCAGAAGCAGAAGTCATGGATGCCTTGGAAGAAGCAGAGGAGAAAGAGAATGTTGCTGCTCCAGTCAGAGCAGGAGTCTGGGCTTGCTTGGAGGCATCGGTGGCAAAGGAATACGGTGGAGGATCACTGCCCGTGGAGCCAGGAGTCTTCACAGGTGAAGCCATGAAGGAAAAAACAGCTGCTCCACTCCCTGCTGGAGGCTGACTTGAGGTGGGCGCAGTGGGAGCAATGCCCAGTACCGTGTCAGGCTTTAGAGAAGTTGGAGGAGTGGTTGGACTTGTGGCAGTACTTCCTGCAGAAAGACAAATGGGAAAGGAGGAGGCTCATTTGGCTGCACTGACTAACGGCAGCAGGTATTGCAAGGCCAAATCTATTTGAGGGGGACAGCTCAGCACTGCTGCTCTCACTGGACAGCGCGGAAGAGACGGCAGAGCTGGGCTTGCAGTCCCCAAACCCAGCAAGTGATACAGAAACTGTACAAATGTAGTCACGATCAATACAACAACCTGTCCAGATTAATGTTGTCTGCAGTTTCCTGTGAAAAGGCTTCACCTTCCTCCATTGATTTTGATGAGGTTCCTGCCATCTCAAATAAAATAGGCAGTCAGCACACAAGTTAGCCAGCACTGCAGGGAGGCAGGCTGCCAAACAACAGCATTCAGGCTGGGGAAGGAGAAGCAAATTTGGGCACAGGGAAGAAAATGGTGCATTTGCAATTATTCCTCCATGCGTGAAAACAAGCAAAACAATCATCTTACCTGCCTACATCACACTACATGGGTGATACACTACCTATAACTGAAACAAAACTACTCCTCTTCACATGCTGACACAATTTTCACAGTGCTGAGGAAAGGTTTGAATAGGATTTTGTTTGAATAGGATTTTGCTGCGGCCAAACACCTCAGTTCATACCATGACCTCCTGTGGCAAAACTATGGAGGAAAACCATCACCTCTCTGAAGTGTGCAGGCCATGCTCAAAGCTGGGCAAAGGGCCTCCTAAAACTGCTTTGGCCCTGTTCTCCAAAGCCTGACCACACAGGAAAGTCTAAATGCACAACCTGTAAAGTGCTTGAGATCCCACAAACGAACAGGTTTAAAGGTTGGACTCGATGATCTTAAGAGGTCTTTTCCAAACTAAATGATTCTGTGATTTCGTGAACAGGCCTAGATAATTTCACACTGATGCACAAAAGACAGAGAACAGTCCTGGGAGCTCAAAACACCCAAGAACTGCTCCCCATTATCACAAAAAAAAAAATGTGTTTTCTGTGCCCACACGTCTGACTACTGAACTGACAGATCAGTGCAACAAAGATCCACAAATCCAAGTGTTCCCTAGCCCACTGGGGCACTTACCTGCTGACTTTGCAACTCTCTCCCCTACCAACTGCAGTGGCTCCGGGGTCACAATAAGTGACCTGACACCTGGGTTTTGGTTGATCATGTAAAACGGGCAGAGCACACCATCCGTAGAGAGCAGGATCAGAACTGGAGCTGGAGCAAGGATCTTCTCATCACCTGCCAGAGAGCACACGTGTGAGTCCTGCAGTCAAAGCTTCCCATTCTGTTCCTGCTGGAATTGCCACCTTCATGTGACTTTCTTCACACAATATTTCTTACATTTCTCCCTTCTTGCTTTCATTTGCATCTTTGTTCCCTTGCTTCTCTGTCAATGCTCAGCCCTCTTTCTTTTTCCTTTTGTACTCCTTTCTGTTCCTGACTTCATGTTTCATAAAAGGGTTATTTTGACAACGGAATGTCACCTCCTGACTGACAAAGCCCAACTTTCACCCATGAATTCCTGTGCCAAGCTTTTCCAGATTTTGAAGCAGTCCTTTTTCCTCACTGATACTCTGCTCCCTCCTTCAATTCCTTTCAGCAATCCCCACATTCCACTGGGCCCTGCCACCTTATTAACATTCATATGCATAAACTACAAAACGGAATTGCTACATAGAAAGCTTTTTAACTTTTTAAAGAAAGCCAACATCAAACAAATATCCTCATGATCTGAACCACTGATATAAAATACTTGTGTTTTATGCAGCTGCTTTGTGAGTCTGCTTCAGTACAAAAATTCTCAGCACAGTTAAAGGCCCCAGAACACTCTCTCTATTTCTAAAAAAACTTCTGTCATGGTTTAACTGCGCTTAATTAAACAAAAAACCCAAACCCAACACATCGAGAGTGCAGGAAAAATCTGCAATAATCGTGGTGCTTTGTTTGTCAGGCAGTGCAGTGGATGGCCATGTTTCTTTACTATTGGTTCTTCAGGAAGAGCATGCTAGGGAAGGGCAGTTTCCACACGGGAACAAGCTCCAGGGCAAATGAGGTTTCTCTGCAACCTAAACTTGCTGTGAACTGCAAAGCCAATTAATGTGCAGCCAAACCCTTGTGACAGAACACAGAATGTTTTAGAAAAAGCTTCTCCAAAAGACCTTTCTAAAAACTCTGAGGCAGCACAACACAGGCTTAAAAAAAATCTGTCCTGACAGAATTCTTAATCCAGTAACTGTCTAGATTAACAGAGAAAAGGCTTCAAATTCAATTTGGCATTCAAGTACAAAGTTTGACCTCAATTCCCTACTGTAGGTTTTCTTCAGGTAAAGTTCTCAGTTAACTGGCACCCTCCTGTGCTCTTCAGGAACTCCTGACTGCAGTGCCTTCCACCCTGCCTGAAGGCATCTCTATTTCAATCTGTCTCTGGGCTTCAAGGAGGAAGTCACAGAATTCACGGAGATACAACACAATAGCTTCAGATGTAGCTTCAGACTCTGACAAGGTACTTTGAAGAGCCTTCAGGCAGCACAGAAGGTTCAGCAATAATGCAGCTGAGTAGATGTAGAGCACAGCAGGGTTTAGGCAGTACAAACCCTGTGCTTTAATGCAGAATTAAAACCTACACATTCACCTCAGCAATCTCTGCTGTTTCTGGCTTTGAAACCAACCCACTTTTCCTTTAGATCTGTGCAGATGTACTTGATACAAAACAGTTCTGCAAAAGGACATAAGTGACAAGAATAAAGAACATCTCACAGGTAGCCTGAAAGCCATGGTGTTAGAACACAACTCCTTTAAACTCACTACAATCCCAGTTCTGGGGAACACAGATGTAACTCAGGAGCTTTGTTTGCCATGTCTGTTGGTGTCATACCCCAGGATGCTGAAAGCTCCAGGAAAGAACTGTCTTAAACATTTTGCTACTGAATCCTTACACAGAAATAAAGCCACGTGCTGTGGGTTTGGTATAAAAACAGCAGGAGGTGTGTTGGTCTCCCTTTCAGAATGATCTCCCAGAACTCTGAGCACAAAGCTGCCCCTCAAAAATATAAAATATACTGAGATTTTTTGACGGCTCCACAAGAAAGACTAACAAGACTTACTGATCATGATGGGCATGTTACTGGTGTAGTCTACAGCAACACCAACAGGCAGAGTGTCATCGCTTTTATCTGTCACAGGAAGTTCTGCTCTGCTGGAGTCTTCCAAAACCCACAATTCCCAGTTCTGCAAAAAGTAAAATTATTGTATTGACGACTACTACTTTCCTGTGACCAGCTTTCCTCAGCACTCCAGCCTCCAAGAGCTGAAACACCAGCTAGAGAGTGTCTGCTTAAATTTGTCAAATTAACAAATTTGACAGAAAGATCAAGGTCCTTCACAGATTTGTGGGTGACTTTTGACATACAGTGATACATGAGAAGTCAGACATTTTTAATGCTTAACTTCAACTGATGACCTCAAATCAATCACTTTATTATAGTAGTTTGACCAAATTTTGAGACTGCCAAGTGAATCATGAAAAACAGACTTCTGGTACTTGGTTCACAACACACACGTCTTGTTCATCTAAGAAGTATCTTAAGATTCTGTACAGTTTAGAAGCTTGTTTCGTTTTGGGATGTCTTTAAAAAATTCATCATCTCATTATATTCTAGGTCCTATAAAGGTTATACTTAGGGAAAGAAAAGGTACATTTGCACAAATGCAACACAAAATATATTCCACAAATGGAATAAAAATATTACCTGATCCCCCTGCCTGGCAAGAATGCTGACTTCTGTGGAAGCTGCTGAAGCTGCCAGAACTAGATCCCTGTAGGCATGGACACAAACAGGTTAGAACTTACATGACAGTCCACTGCAAGGTCTACAAAAAGGAGGAACACAATCTATGGAGAAGCACTGACCACTCAGACATGCATATGAAGGGACAGACTTTGCCATGATTCCTGCCACTCACCATTCCTCAACAAAATTGAGGAAGTAATGATGCTGTCTCTCAGTGCAGCTCGTGTAGCACGGCTCCATGAAATTCACAAACTTCTCTGGCCGCTTCTCTTCCTTTTTCTGGAAGATCAACATTGATAATTTACTTTCCAATGCAGAAACCAAGTAATCTTCCTTAAATCTGACAGCATCAGGGCACGCCAATAATGTCATAATTTGATCTCAGCAGAGAACAGGTTACTCACTGATTTTCAGGTGGATCCTACTTCCTCCAATCGATCCCCTCAACCTCAAACCCATGATTTACAGCAGCACCAAACTCAAATTCTAAGTGGTGCCAACGTCAATAATAAAAGCAACTCGCCATTGTAATGAACAAGTCAGCAACAAGCAACAAACACTCGTGTGGTTGTGACTGCTGGCACTTACAGGCAATATGGCAATGACCACTTGTGGAGACATTTCCAGTGTCCCATCAGCCTCTGCATACACGATGGTGAAGACATATGTGCCAATCCAAAGTACATCCAAAACTGAAAGAGAAAGCAAATACCTCAGCCAGAAACACTTTATAATAATACTTCCTTGTTGATTTTAACTGTGCACAAAAGGAAATGACAAACAAATGGCAACCAACTCCTAAACTACCAAGCGTATGAATCACAGAAAATCACACTGGAATTATATAACCAACGCTATACAGCTGCTATAACTAACGACAACAGAGGGAAGAATGAGCAAAATACTTTTAAAGAGAAAACAAGTTAAAAAGTAATAAAAAGATGTACCTTTAACAGGATTGTCCGAGTCATAAAAGGGAGGACAAGGGATTACTTTCTTCTCCTGCAGATTCTGCAAATAAAACAACTCTTAAATACACAGAAAAGGCAACAAACAAACCACAGTTGCAAGTTTTGTGGAAAGCCCAGAGAGCTCTTTTAGAGCAACTCACCCACTCTTTAACACTCATCATGGGCCACTCTAAAATCATGACTTTTCAGTGACCAGTGCAAAACCTAAACTAAACCAAATGTTGACCTAAGACACTTGAATATTACTGAAGCACTTGGGGAGCATCACACGGCTCACACCATGTGCCACCTAACCAAATTCTGTAGTCTGTGATGCAAGAACCAACCAACCAAATGAAAAAAAAAAAACTACAAAAACCAACAACTCAGAAACCAAAATCCACAAAATCTCATATTTCAAACTACTGAAAAAACATGAGGCTTTAATACCACCAACACTTACAGGCAGATATTGCACCACGGTGCCATTTTGCCTCCCTGCAGCCAGTTGTTTTCCCTTTGGGCTCCAACACACTAGGCAACAGAAAAGAGAATTTCATTAGCACTAAGGAACTGGAGACTTACAAAGTCTCCACAAAAACAGGACCAGTAAATTAAAACGGCTATTTTTTTCCACTGCAAAAAATCATGAATCTGAATCAAACAAGGAGTCATCCAGTCACAGAGAAAGCAAGACTACACAGGTCAAAAACCAACAGGTGATGATGCTTATTTGCATGTTTTCCTGGAAATGAGTCAAGCCTGAGACAGCACAAACCACAGGTGGGCATATTTGATAACTCACAAGACTCAGCTGCTGCAGTCAACTGGGAAAGAGTAAATTCATTGCAACAACACATTTTCTGAGTCTCACCGAGTTTAAACCCTTCCTTTTTGTGAAGAATTTTAAGAAACCTCCTCCTGAGACAAGCAGCCTGTGTTTAGACACCTCTCAGTCTGTGTCTGCTCTTCGGTGCCCAACATTCTGAGTGCCCACCGAGGCTGCCACTCACCAGATGTGACAGCAGCAGAGGATGGGAGCGTGGCATAGACCTTCACAGAGTCTGTGACCTGCAGGACAGAGATGCTGCCATCGGACAGGCAGATGGCCACCATGCTGGGACTGGCAGGGTTCCACTTCAGGTCGTTGACCACGGCTGCGCTTCCCGAGTCCTTGGCCAGCTTGTGACAAGCAAATGCATGTTTCTGCTGTTTTGCCTTTCAGGAAAGACAAATATGTGAGACAGTCAAAGTGGAACACAAAACCAAACTCTCCCGAAGTCATCGTTCAAAGCAGTTTCAACCTGCCTATAAATTAATGACTGATAAAAACAAGCAGGTTTTAAGTTTACTGGACAATTCCTTTACAAGACAACCCTCACAGAAACAGAAAATCCCACCCCAGCTGCACCTCTCCTTTCCTGTATTCTGAAAAAACCCCCAAACCCCACAACAAAGCCAAACCCATTTGGCACATGCTGTACCTGGTTTAGGAATGTGCGGACATCAAAAAAGCTGATGAAGGAGCCCATCTCGCTGGACATCATACAGACAGACAGGGTGAGATTGTCACAGCTCAGAGCCAGGTGCTGCATAGGAAACTTCATGGGAACCACAGTACTGTGAATATTCTCCACTTAAAACACAAAAGGAAAGGAAGATGGAATGAAGGGGACAAATTTAAATAGCAAGAATTGTTCTGTAAAACAACAGAACAAATTTATGCAAAAATCCTCAGTCCCATTAGCAGCAGCTATCAAAGGTAACATGTAGAAAAACTGAATGAAAGCAAATCCCTTCATCTCTCTCAATACAATCTTGAGAGCTGCCAAATTCCTAAGAAAAGAAAATGCCACTTTCTTCCTCAGTAACCTGATTAATAATAAGCGGAAATATTTTTTTCTTTTATTGATGTATGTACAGCGTGGAACAGTTACTGAGGAGAATGAAAACCATTCTGCACTCAGGGGGTGGAACTGTGGTTGCTCCCCCTCTCCTGGACAGTCGTTCAGTCAGAGTGGGTAACTCAGTGTGAGAACTCTGTCCCTCCACTCACACACATTCCTGACACACGCACAGGCTCACAGCTCAAAGAATGGCTACCAGCCAGCAAAGAATGGCTACCAACCTTGTTCCTGCCTTCTCACAGAAGAAACTGTGGCAATTCAAACGCCTGACAGAGAATGACAAGGACTGTAACATGTATCAGAAGCCAAGAGCTCCGTGTCATAAATCCCATATAAACCTGTCTCTGCCAAAACCATGAGATTTAAGTGTGTCTTACCAATTTTATTGGGATCTTCTCCAGGCTGTTTCTGCATGAGAAGATCTCTGGTGTGGAAGATCTGCAGGCTGGTCCCTCCACCAGCAAAGACCAGCCCATATTTGTTGGACACTGCGAGGAGGCTGGCACGCTCTTTGGGAAGATCATCAGGAGCGTCAAAGATGCGAACCTTCTTCAGTGCTCTGAACTGAAAATCCTGTTTGAGACAGTTGGGAGGTAGCTGTTCACATGCTGCCCGAGAAGAACAGTTTACTTCGGCTTCTCTAAGACAGCAAGTGCAAGAGCCTCTCCATGAGAGCTGCAAACCCCTGCCACATACCCAGTCTCTGGCCACACCACCACATTTTCTATCTCATCCATGAAAGACTGAGATCACACCACATTTTTTTCCCTTGGTTAAATCTCTCTTGTACCCAGTGCCTGTGTTCATAAATATTTTTTTCGCTGAATCTGCAGGAGCTGAATCTGCCTGGGACACCTGACCTTCTCAGGAGCACACCAGAGCCAGCCAAGGGATACAGAGGAAAAGAGAAGGGAATAAAGAAAAGAACAGGACTGAACAAAACTTGTTGCCACAAGGTACAGGTTTGCTAACATACTTGATGATGCCAGTAGCTCCAGTCAAGTACCTGAGTTACTCCCAAATTACTAAATAAGTACATTCCTGCAACCTGAGCAGGATGTGGGAACTCAGAAACTTCTGCAAAACAAACAGCCCAACTATCCTGATTTTGAGGGCAGAAAGCAGCTGCACAAAGACCCACAATTGCTCCACGAATCTGTTCCCTGGTGTCCCTTCCTACCCAGCCTCACAGTAACACTGGGTGACACAGGACGAGCTCGGCTGGCACCACAGAGCAAGACCCCAGCTCACACTGCCCCACAGCCTCACATGCTGCTCCCCAAACCAGGAGATTCCCAGCACAAGGCATGCTGACAGGAGGATTTAGAAAGGCATCACTCTTCTTCCAAAACAAGGTTCCTACAACTCTCCTTCATCCCTGAAACTGCTCGAGGCCAGGCTGGATGAGGCTTGGAGCAACCTGGTCTGGTGGAAGGTGTCCCTGCCCGTGGCAGGGGTTGGAACGAGATGAGCTTTACAGTTCCTTCCAACCCAAACCATTCTGCGATTCCTTCCCCAGGCATTAAACACCTCTCTACACCAAGGCCATGCCAGCCTTCCCTTTTCCACCCCACAGGTTTGTACCACACCGTGCTGGAAAGCCCTCAAGTACTGTAAAGTCCCCAAGATTGCCCAGAAAAGGTGTGGAGTGTCCCTCACTGGAGATATTCCAGACCCGCCTGGACGCAATCCTGTGCCATGTGCACTGGGACAACCCGGCCCGGGCCGGGAAGTTTGACCAGATGACCCACTGCGGTCCCTTCCAGCCTCACCCATCCTGGGGTTCTGTTTCACAAACACCGCAAGGATGTCTCAAAAAAGCCTCGCCATGTCCCGAGCGGACCCCCGCGGTTTGTCAGCCCCACGGTCCCAACCAAGCCTCGCCCAGAACCCACCACCTCTCGCAGCCCAGGCCGAGCCTTCTCCAAGACCCGTTCCCCTCCGGCCCGAATCAAATAGGCCGTCAACCCTTCCCTCTAGCGGGATGCCCCTCACACCCCCCGCTCTCCCCGTGCCTCACCTTCATCTCCCGCNGGCTCTCGGTGCTCCCGGTCCTCCCACCGGGCCCTCCCCCACAAAGGCTGTGCTTAATAAACCCTTTTTGCAGGGAGTCATTTAGGTTGGAAAAGATCTCTGGAAGCACCGAGCAGGGTGATGTCAGCCTATGACCGAACCTGTGACCTAACACCACCTTGTCACCCAGCCCACAGCACTGAGAGCCACGTCCCGTCGTTCCCTGAGCACCTCCAGGGACGGTGACTCCAAACCTCCCTGGGCAGCCCGTTCCCATGTCTAATCACCCTTCCTGTGAGGAAATTCCACCCAGTGTCCAACCTGAACCTCTCCTGGCGCAGTTAAAGGCTGTGTCCTCTCGCCCTAGAATTTCCACATGTTCTGAAACGGTGGGAGCCGCAGGGCGCCCGTGCCCTGCTCCGTCCTGAGGGGACTCAGCCCGCTGGAGCAGCCCCGGAGGGGACAGACCCCGCTGACGCCAGGGATGGGCTCTGGCTGTCCCTGCCAAGCCATGGTGGAGCCTGGCAGGCGGCTGCTCCACCCCTCGCTGAGGGGCTTTGATGCTTTTCCCGAATCAGAGACCCAGTGTTGCTTCAGGTCGAAGGAATCACGGAAACTCCCGAGTTGGAAGGGACGCTCAAGGATCATTAAATCCAACTTCTGACCCTGCACAGGACAACCCAAGGCTCCCACCATGTCCCTGAGAGCCGTGTCCAAACACTCCCTGAGCAGTGGCAGCGTTGGGGCCGTGCCCATTCCCTGGGGAGCCTGTTCAGCGCCCGACCGCCCTCTGCGGGAAGAACCCTTTCCTAATTCCAACCGAACCCTCCCCTGACACAGTTTCATGCCCTTCGCTCAGGTGAAATCCTGCTCCCTCGGCATGGGCTGCAGTGCGAGCGCAGGGATGCTCTGAGTCAGCCCCTGTACAGCTCCAGTGTAGGGTGGCTGAGCTGGAAACACGGAAGCTCTGTGAGCTGGAACAGCCTTATTGTGCTCCAGGACCACACGAAAGCAGCATCTGGGGGCTTGATCACACCAGGTCCTCCATTTCTTTAATTGCTCCTCAAGTTTTGAGGGGTTCAGCTCCCGCTAAGACAATGGCAGCACTCAGCCCCGTGGGGGCACTTTGAGGAGGGCTGTTTCCAGCTCTAGCAGGTCGTTCTCTTCTCGAGGATGAAAAAGGACAAGGATTTCCACAGAGACAAGCAGAGATGGCTTTGGGCAGTGACCTGAACTGTGGCAAACCACATCCAAGTTTCCCTCGTGTAATATGCTTCCCTTATTTTCTAACTGAACAACAGCTTCAACACAGCCAAGAAAAGCAGGTGCATTCCCAGAGGCTACCAGGCAGCAGAAAGCAGACAAGGGGCTGTGATCTCAGGGAAATTCTGTCCTTTTGAGAAACGCATGGAAAAAGTGCACCCAGTCATTCCCCAGGAAACCTGGTCTCCCTTTTGATAATTCACATCAGACAAGAACCTTGGGCAATTGCTTCAAGAGCAGAGAGAATAAAAAAAAACCCCTCCTGCAAGAGAAGCATTGCACGTGTCTGCTCTCAATAAACAAGTTATTCCTTAAAACAAGCACTGGCACCTGCTCTTTTTCAGTAAGTCAGAAAAAAGCGCCAGCTTTCAGGAGGTGGCCTCTGCATTTCATCACACAAACTCCATGGCTTTCGGTCAGTTATTACAGATAAAGATCAGATCAAGACAGTCCAAACCTATCTCCAGGATCTGTTTAAGGGTTTATATTAACAGACTTGGAAACCAGCTGCCTTAATCTGCAACCAATCATAGAGACCAAGCTTCAGAGGAGATAACAATATACACTAACACACAGTGGAGCTTCAGAAGATTTATTTTCAGTCCTTGAAGTAGACTGGTGCTGCTTTTGCTCATGATTTTTCTCTCCATTACAGTTTTGGTTTTCACACAAACAGTAGTGAGAATGTTTTTGTTTTTTTTAATTATTTAAAAGTGCGGCCTTTGGCAGAAACAATCAGCCTAGTAGAGTTAATCATCTACATTTCTTTTTAAAAAATGTACTTACTAAACCATGATTTTAAAAAGTTAAAAGCTGTCAAGAACATTAAGGAAAGAGTAGGGAAAGGGCAAAGAGCAAACAACTGGATTCCAGAAACTGTGTATGGAACAAGAATCACCACAGTAACCAGAGTGTGGATAGCACAGTCCCAGCTCATATTCCATACTTACAGCCGTTCTTATTTTGCAGACTTGAGGGCTTATCCATCAGGGAAATGGATAATCCCAGGGGACCAAGCTGAAACACATACAGGGAGGTCTGCAAAAATCAGCGGGACAGAGCAGCTGCCAGAGGACAGATCCTCGTCTGCAACTGCTCTGGCAGGGCTCAGTTTGGTCACTCAGCTTCTTTTCACCTGGAGGTTTCACTGGCCCCAGGCATCCTGTGGGGCTGCAAAGGCACCACAGCTTGTTTCTGGACTCCATGGACAGGACAGACGATCAGAGGACCAGGAGCGTTCAGAGGTTACGCTCCTGGTCGGACCCAAGCTGAGATTTATCAGGAAGGGGGTCCCCAAGGTGGCTTTAACCATCCTCACCCGCAGTGGCTGGTGTTGGACCCTGAGATCTGCCTGCAGGATGAGCCCCCAGGGCAGACAGAAGCTGTCCCTGCAGGCATCTGTGCCCACTCCAAAAGGCTGTGCAGGCAGAGCTCTGTGTCCAAGCACATTCCCACATTCCCCTTATGATCAGACAGACGTGGGAGCCTGATTCGCATTTTGGGGAGGTCAGGAGGGGAAGAACTAAGTCCAAAGTAGCAACGGGAGGATGGAGCAGAGAAGGCACTTATTTCTTTGCACCCACGAAGCCGCTCTCAGGGGCTTTGTCCATGTCTGGCAGCAAGGACCATTAGGAACCTGTGGTGACAAGCACAGCTCTGAACCCATACACTGGGAACAAAGTAGCTCCTCGTCTGAGAAATGCAGGAAGGGCAGGGGAAAGAGTAAAATCACAGCGTATTTTGTGTTCTTTTTGGTCTCACGTTACGCTTGGTGCTATGACTTCTGTCTAACAGATCAAGTTGGCTAAGGGATGCAGCAGAAAGACATGAGCTGGGGGTCTCCAGCTTCCCTTGCTGTTCCTCTAAGGCAGGTTAGTTGAAAACTAGGACTGTCCGCAGTAAAGAGTAACAAAGCACAGGTAACCTCTGTTACAGACCAGCAAAGCAAACAGTGCCCATTTTACAGCCCATCCTCTTCAAGGGAGGCTGGCTATGTCTCTCTCTGGAGGTGGACCAGAAGGTTTTGGGTTGCCTTCATTGGCTTTTCCTTCAAACATCATGACCCTGCAAAACACAACAGATATTGCCAATTAAAAAAAAAAAAGCAAATGCATCTTTATCCATCATTGGGGGTGGCATTATCTGCTGAAAAAGAGCATCTGGCTCCCCTACAAAGAGCACTCGATAATTAACAAAGCAGGGAAAGCCAACAGAGGGCAGTGCTGCCAGGCTGGCTTTTCCAGCAGCTACCAGGAGTGGGTTCCCAAAGTCTCTGCCGGTTTTCCTCTCAGAGCCCAGAGGATTAGCACATTTTATTTAGACAGCCACTTCCGAAATCCCCTGGGCACACACTGCATACCAAGGGCTCCTGATGCGTAAAAGCAAATACCACTCCTGGCCCACCTTGCACATAACCACACAGCAGAACATTCAGAAGCCAACACCGAGCAAGCAACAGCAATTACAGCCAGGGGAGAGAGCAAAAACAAGGAGCGAGGCACTGGCTGTAGGAATCTCAAGCATTTTGCAACCACTAGCAGTGTCTTCCTCCCTGAGGACTGCAGCTACGCTGGGAATGCCAGCTGCCTCGATGGATCAAAGGACTGCACTGCTTTTAGGACGAGTTTTACATTTCTGCTCCTGCTCTACAGAGTCCAACAGACAATGGGGCGTCTGTTAGCAAGAGAAGGGACCTGTTTGTGAAAGCGGCCGCAGTTGGGAGGAGGAATGGAAGATACGGGATAGGCTGCAGGCTCAGTCTGGTTCTGTGGAGAAAAAGGAGGAGCAGGAATGTCAGAAGTCTGTGTGTGCTTGGAAGAGGAGCATCCCAACACAGACACAGCACATAGTGGGAAGACTCTGCCAGCAAGCATGTCCCAGCTTAGAGAAACCACGTGAGAGTGGGTGCAAGATCCTTCCTCCCAACCTGCCCGGAAAGCTGGCTGTGTTTCTAAAGCTGCCTTCAAAAAGGGGTGAGGAGGATGGAGAGGATCAGCTCCTATTCATGGTGGTTTCAGACACAAAAGCAGGGCCAGCCTCTGAGCTGTGAAAGGAAACACCAGGCTTCAATGGGATGGAGATGGAGCCAAGCAAGTGTTTGGAAGCCATTTGTTAGAGCAGCACTTTCAGAGCCCTGTTGAGAGGGCAGAGGGGGCCGTGGGAGGCTAGTGCTGGCAGCCTGTACCACAGAAAACCTCTCCCAGCACGAGCCAGCTGTTTCAAGCGTGTGTCCCATCTCCATCTACTGCCCGCCTTCTCCAAGATCAGGCAGGGACGGAGCATCCTGTGGGAAACAGAAGCCAGCACTACTGGTGCTGGCAGGACCATCATTCAGCACTCAAGTCCTGCCACCACGCACAGGGGAAGCCTGTCTTCCCCGAAGCCAGCAGGATCCTGAGGGAAGAGAGGGGAAGAAGCCCTGCAGTGCTGAATTGCCTGCACACCCTCGGAAAGGAGGGGGATGGCTGCCATGGAGCCCGTGGGAGGAAGCCTGTGCTAACACACAGCAGGCATCTCTGCTGGGAGAACTCGCCACTGCTCAGCCTGGACGCGGGCTTATACACCCTCTCACAGCACCCTGCAGACTGCCCTGCACGAGGAGCCTCGTCTCCCTCCATGAACACCGAGTGTGCACAGCTCCAGCTCCACCAGACAGAGCAGCTTCTGCTTCCCAGCTTCCCACCACAGCAGCTCGGGTCCTGCTGCTCTCCCCAGCTCCTTCCCGGGACACTCACAGTTTCAGCACAGCAGAGCGTTTCCCAAGCATCACGTTGACAAAATCCTGGTACGAGATGGTGTCGCTGACCCCTCCAGTCACCTCAGAGATCATCTTCTTCAGTTCTAGGTGGGTCTTTGGAGCCCCCAACTTCTCCATCATCCTTTTGACAGACATCAAATCTACAAGAGCAAGGCAATTGCTTCTGTCAAGAGGTGACCCCATTGAGCACAGACCAACCCTAGGGAGAGGGCCATGAGTTCCCACCTGAGACCACCTCACCTGTGGACTCTGTGGCTGACAGCATTAAGCTGTTGCTAAAGGCCACAAGAAGCCTTCCAGTACAGCTCACTGCCACTCTGCCCAGTACAGAGCATCACCTCCCAGCTGTGCAGCTCAAGATAAAAGCACCACACACTCAGAGAAGAGGGACAACTCTCTAAGTGCTCCAGAGACACGTGGGGACAGTGCTCTCTAGCTCGGAGTGTGGTGCCAAGAATCACAAGGATGGGGAGGAGGAAAGCAACACCGGGGTTAAAGCTGGAGACAAACAAGCTGTGGGGAGCAGACGCCCCTGCCCATCGCCACAGGCCATTTCCTCCCATTGCATTGCTGCCTGCTGAGACCTGCGGGCCCCTTCCCTCCCGGAAGCCCTGAGTCAGGCCTCTTGCAGCTCCCCACAGGCTTCACTTCAGCTGGAAGACTTGTGGAGGAGGGGAACGAGGCAGCAGCCTCCTGGAAAGGCGCAGCACGCAAGTGGTTACACTTCAGTGTCAGCTCCAGGCCTGCAGGAGGCTGGAACTTTACGTAACTGGTGCTTTCTGGACCCAAAGCAGGGCTGCTCAGCTGAGCCAGACTCACGCCCAAGTCCTTTGCTTCCCTCCACTCCCCCTTGCAAAGCAAAGAGCTGCTCTGCAGCAGAAGTGCTCATGGATTTATACAGCTCCTGCCTCAAGCCAGGCAAGCCCTAGGGTAGTCCAAGTCCTGCAGCTTCCCAGGTCTGAATTCCCAGCTTCCCAGCAGAGGACTGAGAAGAAGGCCTCCGCGGAGAAAAAGGGAGAAGAAAAAAAAATATTTAGAGCAGAAAGAAGTGGAGGAGATAAACAGAACTTTGGGAGAACAGCACTGAGAAGAGCTTAGGTCTTGAAATAGGCAAGGAGAGACTGAGGAAGCTGAGAGGCAGGGGCTGGGGAGCCAAAGAAGCCCCTGGCTGGCAATCAAGATCCAAGCAAGGCTGGACATAGGAAAAGCCCACACATTTTCCTCCTCAACACCGTGAATGCAGAGGGAAGCAGCAGATTCAGCAGCAGACAGGCTGTTGCTCTTCCAGCCCAGCATCCCTCAGAGTCACTCACCAATCTCGCCTTGGTTGTTCAGGTCAAACTCCATGTATTTCTCTGGAAGAGACACAGAATTAAGTTAGCAGGACTGTGGAGCAGAGGGCATGCAGGGCTTTGGAGCACTGCCTGCTTACAGCAGTGAAATAAAGCATTTGGGGATAAGATTGATATACTGCTGAATGCAAAGTTCAGAGGGGGAGACCATCTCAAGGCCTGGTTTTAGCACCCTTATCTCAACTCTAGGGCTCTAGACTTAAGTGCTCTGTAATTGTGGCTGCTTTTCATTTAAGCTGAAGGAAAACACTGGCATGAGAACAAGGTATCAGCTGGCTATGAACAGCGTTAAAAGGTTTCCAGCCAGAAAAACAAAGCTCTGGAACAGCCTCCCAGAAGGAGTAGCAAGGAAAACAAACCCAGGAGCACTCCTGAGATGAAGCTTGATCGGATTAGAAGGGGGATTAAATGACGCAGTTGCCTGCAATAACGAGGGGCAGACTCCACAGTGCTCCCATCGCTGTGCTCACTCCCAGAGCAGCGCCTGCCAGGAGAGATGCTCAAGGACCACATCAAGAGGGCGAAGCCTGGGCACGGTGATGCTGGAGCAGGTTGTTTGCCCTTCCAGCCTGCTGTCAAACGCTGCTGACTTGAGCAACTCCAGCATTCTCAGGGGGAGGCAGAGCCTGCTCCAGAAGGTCTGGTTAGCTTTGCAGGACAAAAACTCACATGCTGTAACAGGCAGAGCACTGATTTGAGTTAGAAAATTCAGGAATTCAGTCCTGTGCAGTTTCTGCCCTTTGAAGTGGCACACCTGAGCTTCCTACACACCCCCCACTCCTTGCTAGCTGTTCCCCATTTAGACTTTAAGCTCTTCAGGCAAGGATTTGTCTGTCTTACAGACCATACAGCTCCCAGCGCCGCAGGGGGCCCCCCATCACCTCAGCTCCGCTAAATGGAAAGAGCAAGATGCCTGCTGGCACCATCCATCCATGCTGAGCTGGAGGAATCACCCTGCAGTGAGCACTCGCTCCCCACAACAGCCTCGGAGGACTCAAATTAACCAAGCCCTTCCAGGCTGCTCCTTTGCCACAGGAAGGAAACTGGAAAAGACCTTTTGCCTCTGCTCCAGGGACACCAGCAAGCATGTGAGCATGGACAGAGAAGTGGCAGGCTAATTTAACGACCCAAAGAAGAGTGGTTATTTCACACATCAGAGTCTTCCCAGGACCTGTGCTTCCAAAGGAAAGTGTTGGGTTAACTGGACTGATGGGCAGGAGGCAGAGGAATGGTTTGGCACGTCTTCACCTGGGTCTCAGCCCATGGATTACTGCTGCCATGAGCTGACCAGGACAGACCTACGGAAATACCATGTATAAACCAAAGCTGTTCATGCTTCAGGCAGGAGTAAAGTCTCCCTTCAAGCATCAAGCAACCAACCCTAGAAGTAATTGGGGCTATAACATACATGCTTAGGGGCCAGAGTGATGCTTGATGTGGGACTGCCTCTCCCCACACTCTGTCTCACCAGAATGACCTTGTGCATATGAACTGCCACCTCCCTGGCCAGGGTCAGGCACCCCTGCATATGCCTGGGGACACAAACCCTGCTCTGCCAATTCCATGCCCAGCACATGTTTTCTTTTCTTCTGAGCTGACACTTAGCCAAAAGTACAGAGAACAGAGGCAGCTTTACATCAGCCTCAGCTCACACACTCATGTTTCCCTTCCACCCCAGCAGCGGGGATACAGTGGGGCAAAAACCGTATGTGGTCCCTCCCTCATGAATACATTTACACAAACACTGCATGAGGGCTCCATCTTTGCCTCCCGCAGGCTGGGAGGGGGAAGGACAGCAGAGAAGAAATATTCCCCCAACATCACACAATGAGCCGATTGTTGGGGGAGCTGGAGGAGGCATTGGAGAGCAGGACAGGCCACGGAGACAAACTCACGAGGCAGCAGGAAGAGATGCCAAAGGCTCTCGTTACAGGGAATTCTGTGCCTGTGACCTACAGTTGCAATGTTTGAAGAGCCCCAATTGTGATGGGAAAAAATAATGTGGGGCTGCAGCCAAAAGCCAAAGCCACACAAAAGGCAACACAAAGAGATAGGGGAGCACAGGAGGCTCCTCTGTGCCCAGCGGTGTAAGGGATCACAAAACACCAGCCAGCTTCTTCCTTGCTCGATTGCAAAGCCAAAATTCAAAGGGAAATAGCAGACAATGTCTGAAATGGAAGTAAGGTCAGGTTTTATTTGGTTAGAGCCAGGCTGAGGACAAGCCTCGAGGCAGTGTGACGCAGGCATGTTTTCTCAACTGCCTTCAGCCACTGCTTGGAAAGAAAGTGGGTACGCCAGAATAACCCTGCCAGGTCTTGTCCTGTAACCAGTCTGGGGACAAGCTCCAGAGGACTCCAGGCTTTCTGATCTGTTTCTCTATCCCCAAAAGGCCCAAACCTAGGCCCTAGATATGCTGATGTGCTGGTCAGGCTTTGGTCAAAACTAGACATATCAGTGCTGTTCCCTCTGGTGTCAAGGGGCTGGGAAAGGACTAAAGAAACTTATGGAGAGAGAAAGTCTCCAACTCCTCCAGAAAGCAGCTGACACTTCTGCTTTGTGGAATGAAGTCCTCCTACTTATTAAAAAAATTAAAAAAGGAGTCCAGCTATTGCATGGTCCATTATGCCAGTCAGCTTGCTGGGTAATTAGACAGAAACCATCCTCCTTTGCTGCTCTCCAGGGTTTTGCCCACACAGCAGGTTTTGCACTGACAGCAGCTGCCAGGCAGGATGTCTGTAGGGTGACAAGTCCCTGCCCTGCAAGTGGGAGAAGCACAAAGGCTTGTGTGGAAAACACCTCTCCAGGGAGTTTCACCAAGTCCCACAAGCAAGGGGGAAGGCATCCATCCCAGCTCAGTCACTTGTATTTGGCAGAGAATCTCAGGCTGGTAAGATCAGGGTGCTGAGGAAAATAATCTGAGCAAATCAGAGCAAACAGTAAGGCTCAAAGGACAGGGAAACTCTCCAGTTCTCACCTTTGAACACTGCCAACTTCTCCTCCAGGTCTTTTTCATCACTGAACTTTGGGTCACAGAGAAACTCCTAAAACAGAAAAAAAATATCCCCAAGGTTAAAGATGCAAAGGAGAACACCCTAGAGGGCACCTACAAAGGCATTACCCAGAAGACCCACTCAATTCCCAGAGAGTCACAGCTGAGCAACAGCACCAGGAGACTTGAAAATGGGGTGAATCCCTCCACACCTTGTCATTAACATTCCAGTGCAAGGGGAATCCCTCTGATGTCTCAGATTTCCCACCGGCAGCTTGAGGGAGGACTGGACCCCACCTGCCTTTGGAATAACTGCGTGAAACCCCCTCTTCTTGCTCACCCAAGGTTTCAGTTTGCCACATCTCTGCTTAAGCACACTTAGCATGTGGATTGGGCACTTATTTCCAGCAAGGGCTCCTAGTCCTTGCAAAAAGCACCCTTATCTCAGATTTCAAACTCTTAGATAAACTCAGAGGGCTTACAGATAGAGCAGGCAAAGTTTGCAGAACGTCATATGCCCAAGAGGACGGATATTTTGGGCTTAGGAACTCTCTCATACCAAATATCCATTTTCTCCCCCTACCCTTCTCAGGCTGGTGAGGAAACCCTGGGTCACTTCTAGTCACTTGTCCCTAGCCCCACCTCAAAAACCTTCAGATACCCAAGAGAACAGACCACAACTTGTGCAGCCAGCTCTTCTGCTGTGCCCTGCCAGCAACACTCCCCGCAGCTGTGAGCAGCAGGGTCTTGCTCCTGTCCCTGCCCTCCCACACCGCCCAGCTCCAGCCCAGCACAGCTTAATGACTCCATCTGTGTTCAGCAACAACACCACATTCTTCAGTGTAGAAATCATTAACATCTGCACAGCTTAAGCATGGCCTGTCCAGGACAAACCCCTCAAGGGGTTGGTGGATGGAGGGCTGAGGCTGTTCCCTACCTACCCTGGGCATACGTTCCTCACCGCTGCTCCCCATGCTCACGGGGACGGCAGGAGGGGGTCACCAAGAGCCTTGTGTGCTGATCACTGCTGGTCACCCTCACCCTGCTCCTGTGCTCTGGGTCTCTCCAGCCCACACACCTGGAGCTGCTCCCTCCTTCCTCACTGGGACAGGGGAGCTTGGACCTGCTCAGGGAGTCCTCAAACCTTCACTGCCAGTTAACCACTGCTATGGCAAGTCTTTTACCTGCAGCTGAACTAGGGTTTTGGAGGAAGCCCATTAGGACAGAAGTGACTGCCACCCCCTCCTCCCACCCCAGAAACTCCAGATGGGACACCAGAGACTGTGGCCACCAAACCAGCGTGACACTAACTTCCCTCATCACCATGGTCACCAACTCAAATTGAGAGCTGTGGTGAAAAGCAACATTCCCCGTTCCTTCTTTTACTGTCCTTTGCCAACTTAGTTTCATTTTTCTCAGTTATTTCTACCCAGGGGTATCATTTACCAGCCCAACACAAAGGGCCCAATTCAGCTTCTAGACCTGGGCTCAAGCAGCAGCAGGAGTCACCAGAGACCAGAATAGTGTTACCTGCTGCCATCACCACTGAATAGCCTCTGGAGAAGGCAAACATCACCAAAAAACAAAACGGGGCCAAAACACCTCCTGGCCACCAGGCCACAGCTTCACTCCTGCCCTGCAGGAGCAGCAAGCAGCTTCCACCTCCCAGCAGGACAGGGGATGTGAGGGCAGAGCACAGCATGTCTCCGGCAGCAAGAAGCAGCACAGAAATGGTGAAGACTGAAGGGAATGCATCCATACGTGATGGCTGAGGGACACGTGCCCAGGAGCCCAGCGGCCCCTGGCAGCGTGATACAAGAGCAGCACAGGTGACACTGCACACAGGACTAGGACTCAGTTCCCTTGTGTTTCAACTGGAGGGCGGCTGGAGAGCCCACCAGCAACACAGCTCTGCTCCAGGTGCAAGGAAGCAACAAGGGGGTGTATTTGAAAGGCATTCCACCCTCCACATTGTGTTCGAGCTGGGCTGTGACTGCGATAAGGCAAACACTCACAATGGCACACAGGAATTCAGTCCCCAGGGCCTGTGACTCAAACTCAGGGCGGCTGAAGTTCCTCCTAGAGCCCTTCGCTAAAGTTCCCATTTTAAGGGGCATGTTCTATAAATAAGAGCTGCTTTAAAAGCCTCTCCCCTGCTCCTGCCCTGAACAGCCTTTCTTGAGCTGTTGAGAGACTTTTCTAAGCCAATAAACTCAGCCACACAAGTCCCAGCTACCTGCAGGACAACCCGAGCAAAGCCAGATCCTTCCTTGCTCCCCAAAAAGGTGACTCCAGCTGGCAGGCCAAGCTCTCACAGGGACGTTTAAGTGTTCAATGCCAGCCACCTTGCCTGCTGGGTCTGGGAAGGGGCTGAGGGATGCTGGTGCCTGCCCTGGATGGGAGAAGCAGGCACCTGCTCTCTAACAGGCTGAATTCCTTCCCCACAGCCCAGCGCATTAGAGGGTAAAACTAGGTTGAAACTAATCTGTGCTGGATTAGACCTGCCACCTTGATGCACGAGGCTGGACAATGTGATTGCGTTGCCCGAAAAGAGGGGAACAACCAAGAAGGGAGCCCGGCGGAGTGTTTCAGGCTGGAAGAGAGAAGTCAGCACTAGGACTCGGCTATCCCTCAGCAGCACGTGTGCACTCAGTACACTGCCTGCCAGACCTGTATCCCAGCGAGAGCTCTGGGGTAGAAACCAGCCAGGAAAACAGGGCTGGAGGGAGCTAAGTGTTAGGATGAGACAATGAGATTAAGCCTGATAGGAATTTGGCCTGATAGGTTTTATTAGGAGCACTTGACTGTTTTACAGCCTTAGGGCTCTTCAGTGCTTGGGAAACCCCCTCCCTGGCTCCAGCCACAGTATCAGCCCAAGTTTCTGTATCAGCTCTGTGTCAGGGAGGTGCAAGGCTGTTTGCTGCACTCCCCCACTGCCACATAGAGCTGGCAAAGCAGAGCAGCGTGGCGGTTGCTGCCCAGAGCACAATGACTTCTGAGGATCCATGGGCATCTGCCACCCGTGCTATCTGCAGCTTGGTTTTGAGCTGCTCAAACCCCGTCCTGTAGCACTGAGCCAGCACACAGAGCAGCAAGGACGCAAACAAGCAGCTCTGCCAGCGGGAAGTCACGTAGTTTGTTTCATTTTTATCATCCAAACCTCACCCAAAGAAAAGGCAGAAGTGGTGGCAGCTTAGGGGAGAGATAGGAACCAGTCCCCTGCATGGGAAGAGGAACAGCCCCAGACCCTGGGACACAGCAGTAGCACACGAGCAGCATCCCAGGAAGCACAGCTTCCCAGACTCAGTCCCACAGCTCCTACCAGCTTAAGGATCATGTATCCACCTTGTGCTGCATGATGCTGGAGGATGGCTCTGGAGAAGCAGAAACTGCAGCAGTAGGTACAATACAGTCCCTTCATCCTCAGCCTAAGGGTCAACACCATCTTGGCCAGGGGAGATATGTTAGACCCATCTACACACCTTCCTGCTGCAGGGTGTGCTGGGTCTGCCTTCCAGCAGCAGGTTACAAATGCTCCTTTTTAACCAAATGCTCTTATTCTGCACCTTATGCCATGACACCTCTTTTTCCAATCTTATTCTGCAGCACGTCCGAATTTCTAATTAGTTGAGTAATTTCTAATGACTTAATTCCCTCTCCAGTGACCTAAACTTCACCTCTACTGTCTCACTGCTGTCTGGTGGAACATATTGGCACTTTTCATAGCTTAGTTAGTGTGAGGGCAAGGTGAGCCCTTCTCCTCTGGGCTCTCATCTTGTACGGTGATTTGATTTCTGCACTTGTAACACCAAGGTGCCACTGACTAAAGGAGCACCTAGAAGCGCTAGAAATCCCAGCACCGTTTGCTTCAAGGTTAAAACCTTCTTTTCACCCTCAGAACCGCTCTTAGCTGGGAGGGATGCCAACAGAACTGCCCCCACAGCCATGCCAAGCAAGGGACAGGGCAAGCCTGAAGCTCGGGGGAGAGGACCTTGCCTGACCCTGGCGTGAAGGGCACAAAGCCCAGTGCACTTTGCACTAATCCAGGAGGTGCCGTTCCCCCTGCCCAAGGCTTGTGGGACGTCCAGCCATCCTGGCCTACACATTCACCCGCTATAATGAAAACCTAGGAAAGGCTGGAGTCTGCTCTGAGCGGCAGCAACTTCTCATTCCTGGAAGAAAAAGTTGAAGCGCTCGATACAGCAGAGGGGAGGTTGAAGTCCTCCAGGAGAACAATAGCCCCCATTCTTGCTGGACCAGGTTCCCAAAGGGAATTTCATAGCAGCCAGCCCCCGGGCGCCCACCAGCCCGCTCGGACCCGCCGATGTGCGGTGCACGGGGAGGAAAGAGCCGCCCGCGAGGGCAACATCAGGAGCGGAGGGGATGGGGAGCGATCCCCGTAGAAACCCCGCTTCCTCCTCCGGCCGGATCCCCCTCTCCAAAGGGGCTTGGGCAGAGGGGTCGGCAGCTCCTCCTGCACCCACCGCCCCCCTCCTCCTCTTCTTCTTGCCCCGCCCGGGCAAACCGCAGCCCCCTCCCCACTCCCCGCGGGGGTCGGGTCGGGAGGCGGCCCCAGCCCCACCTTGTTGATCTCCTCCANCGAGGTGCCCGAGCACGCGGGGAAGGCACCGCCGCCTCTGGGCTTCCCGCAGGAGGGAAGGGACCGGCTCCCTCTGCCCGCACAGCCCGCCGAGCGCGGCTCCGGGACGCCGGGGATCGCTCCGGAGCTGCGCCGGGCCGGTACCGGCGGCAGAGGGACAGGGGCAGTACGGCACAGCCGCTTCCAGGCGCTGGATAAACCCTGGAGCGCGAGCAGCGCGGAAAGGGATGCGCCGAGGGACAGCCACGGCCGAGGTGAAGCGTGTCCCGGCCATGCGTGTCCCGGCCAGGGTCGCACGCCCCCGCGGTCTCAGCCTGACACCTTATGTTAAAAACATGTACTAACGTGGAGTTTAGCGGGAATTGCCAGACATTTGCCCCTCACCACCCCAAATGCAGCCGCATTTCAACCCCTGCTCTTTAAAAGCAGCAAGCGCAGGTACAGTGTGCTCTCCTGCCGCCACATACCCTGGACGGGCAGCTGTGTGTTATATTAAGAATTTTTAATGGATGCAGCTCTAGGCAGGTGGCACCAGCTAAAAACACAGAGTTCCAGGGAGAGCAGGAGGCAGCGTGAACCACATCTTCAGCAGCAGGCACGCAGCGGAGGCTTGACATTTCTGTAAGAGCAGCAAATTTGTGTGTTCACTGGAGATGTATAATTGTCCTCCCAGAGAGACAGTAAGTGGCCATGACTCCCTGCCTCTGGCCGAGCCGGATCACGCTGTGCTCTCACTGCTCCATGGTTTTGCTTTCCCAGAGCTCTCCTTGGGCAGCAGCAGGGGAGTCCCTGCCATTACACCCCCGCAGCACTGCAGCTCTGGCACCCCACTCCTTGGGCAGCTTTTGTGCAGAATCAGAAGGGCAATGGCTTTGTTCTCAGTAGGAAAATCCTGTGTTCCTTCCAGGCCACTGGACCCACCAGAGATGTTGCTGGGGGAATTCAACATCGATGGCAGCAACTTTACATAAATGACACAAGACTTTAGCGAACCTGATTTGCAGCACTGCAAGCAGAAAAACATAGCTAAAACCGGTTAAAAAATGAAGCAAGCTCCAGCCTGGGGACTTGTTTCTGGTCTTATGGGAATGACTTCAGCTACCTGGACTCACGGCACAGCCAGCACAAGATGGGCTGAGCCAGGACCTGGCTTGTCCTGCAGCCCAGCCCACATGGGAGAACAGGGGAACATAAATGCCTTTCCTTTAAAGGCAATACAGCCACTGACCTCTGCCACACTGGGAGTGACACAGGCAGGAGCGGGTGTCCAGCTGTTTCCCATCCAGTCCCCACTGGCTGCACAGCCTGGTGCCACCAGGCAGCTCCTCTCCAGTGGGGCACAGGTGCAAATGTGGGGCTGTGGGTGCTGCTGCTCTCGCACCTCCTGTGCCTGTGTCTATGCCCCCCAGCCCCTGGTGGCAACTGGCTGATTTATAGCCATGCCTGGTGACATTTGGTGAGCCAAGCAGAGCTGGCTGTGGCCTTGTGTTACCCTGGAGCAGGGGAACAGCAAGACCTGAGCTCCTCTCATACTGAAGCAGGCTGAGGATGCCCCACCTGCCTTCCAGGAGCTGGGTGAGGATCCATCTTTGCCACTGCTTTGTTTCTGCTCGTTAATTTAGCCCTTCCTGCTGTGAACTCCCTTCCCTTGGGAAGCAGGCAAGCTGTATGCCCTCTGTTGAGCAGCTCTCTGCCTGGCTTCACCAGGATTTCTCTCTGCACCTCTGTGACCACAGTCCATGAGCATGACACTGCAGGGCGGTGTGCAGCTGGACCAGCTTCCAGCACAAGTGTGAAAGCCTTTCTTATCTCCTGGGGCAGGAGGGACTGTCGGGCAGTACAGCTTGGGTACGTTACATACTTGGTAAGCTGTCCCTGCCCAGTGCGTTGTGCTGCTGTGCGAAAGGAGGGATGGACGAGACCTGTGAGGATTCTTTGTTTGCTCTGCAGTGAAAGATAAGCCCTGGGATGGCTCCATATCCTGCACAGAAACATCGGTGGTCCCTGATAGGTGGGTGTCCCCCATCCCGAGGACAGAGGTGGTGGCTGGAGTCATGCTGCAGAGTGCTCGGGATGCAGAGCCTGAGCGGGCGTGGAAAAGGACCTGGGGTGTGATACTGTATGGAGGGCAGTGTGAGGAGCAGTGGGAGGGATTGGTACTGGTGAATGTAGAGTGTCCTTCCCTCTACCATTCCCTGTGCAGGGGGGCACAGAGGGGATGTGGCAGCAGCCAGGGACCTGTCACTTCGAGCAGCTCTCAGGGAGGCTCCGCAAAATGTCCTCCAAGTTCTGCTTGTCAGCCCGGATCTCAGCCAAGTCACTCTCGAATGCTTGGATCTTCTCCTGCTGCCGTGCTGCCTCCTGCTGCAGCCGGCTGAGCTGGCCGGCCAGGGGTCCCGGCGTGGCCAGGCGCAGCCACAGCTGCTCCAGCTGCAGCCTCCCGGCGCTCAGCACTGCATCCACCTCTGTGTCCTGCTCCAGGTTACCTGGGCAAGGGGGAAGAGGACATGGATAAGAGCAGAGAGCTGGACAGGAGAGGCTCTGGATGAACTCCATGGCACCAGGCACTCTATAGAGAGTGGGTGCAGCAGGGCATGGAGGCTTTGCAGCTTCTCACTGATCACAGATAAGCGAACAGGACTCTGGCTCCAGGCAGGGCCTGGGCACTTCTCTCTCACACAAATGGATCATTATTTCCCCCCTTTTGCAAAATTTCTTGGATGCAAGAGTCCTGGAATGCTCAGAAATACACCCAGATGATCAAAACAGGGGGAGCTGGAGCAAGACCAACCAGCAACAAGGAGCAAACCCAGCCTAGCACAGCCCTCAGCTCCAAAGGGACTTTGCCAGCCTTGCTGCCCCTGAGGATCCCAAGGGAGATCAGTGTACCCAGACCAGATACGAGCACACACATTCAGCAAGCCCCAGTTCATTATTCATGAGGGTTTTCCTCAAGACATGAGCCTTAAAGAAGCTTTGCTGAGACCATGGGTGATCTCAGCCAAAGGGCACCCAGCTCAGCCTGGATGGCCATCAAGCAGGAGTATCAGTGAGCAGGAGAGCCCTGGCCCCTGAGAGCCCAGCCCTTTCCCTGGAACCTGCACCCCATTTCCCCCCAGGTCTCACCTAGGCTGTTCAGCAGGTCGTTCAGGGTCTTGATGTCCGACATGAGTGAGCCTCGGGCTTCCTGGAGACTTTTTTCCATCTCACTCACCTCTGACCCCACCTTCCAACAGAGACAGACACCCAGATCAGGGACACCATTGACCCTTGGCTGGCTGGTAGAGTGGATCCCAGGAACATCCCCAAGGCATTGTCCCTACAGTGGAGCTTACAAGCCGGGTTATTCCCTATGCTTTGGGCTGTGGGCAAAGCCTCTTCTGGGCTCTGGAGGATACAACCTGCCCAAGGGGACCCAGCTGACCTGGTGTGCTTCCTCCAGGTCCCCCCTGAGCTTCTCAGCCATGTGCTCCTGCCGAGAGATCTCCCACTGGGTCTCATTGGCACGCGTGGCGAGCTGGCTGGCACGTTTGAGGGCCTGTTTGCTCTCCTGCAGCACAGCCCGTGCCCTCTGCAAAGGGATGGAGATGGGAACAGTCACCTGGGGACTCGCAGCCCTGCCTGCAGCAGCCTGGCCTCTGTAGGTGATGGCTGCCAGCCTGGCCATGCCCAGCAGCTCCACCCCACATCCCTCAGCCCAGACCTTGGTGCTCTCCTCAGAGATGTGCTCAGCCTCCCCAGCTGTCCTCTGGGCTGCAGTGGAAATGGACAGGGAGTTTCCCAGTGTCTTCTTTGCCTGTTTAATCTTCCTCTGAGCATCCACCATCACTCTCTCCCGCACAGTGGCCAACCTCCTTCTCAGGGCAGCCTGACCTTTCCGATGCCCCAGCACCTTCCTCATGCCTATGGGAACAACTTGGCCATCACCAAACTGTCCGCTTCTCCCCTTGTCACCTGGTGAGGGCCAAGTTGTGGCTGGAGATGCTCTGACGGGTGGCTTTTACCTTCCAAGCTGGCCAGGAGGGACTCGGCATCAGAGAGCACAGCTTTTCCTCGGGAAACAGCCATGGTGGCCATGTCACGGGCAGAGCCAGCCTGGTCCCGCAGCTGGGAGAGGAGAGAAAGAGTGAGGCTGGGGAGTGAGTGAAGAGCTGCACCCAGCTGGGGAATGTGGGAGTCAGCCTGCTCCCATTTAGCAGGCGAGCTCCTAGGGACATCTGGGAGCCCAAGGGAAGATGTCTCCCAAAACATCCTCTCCCAGCTCCCTGGCTGCAGGCATGGTCCCTCCAGTCGCTGGAGCAGTAGGGATGGGGCTCCCCATTCAAGTGGGCTGCAATTACCTGCTCAAAGCCGCGAGTCCTCTGCAGCTCCAGGCGCAATCCAGCTGCCAGTGTGCGGGATGCCTGCACAGCCTGCTGAGCCAGCGGCTCCTGGGCGGCTGCTGCCTGCTCCAGCACCGCCAGGTCCTGTGCCAGGTCTCCAGCCTGCGTTGGCAGCACCTGCTGCAGGGTCAGGAATGCCAGTGAGATCATCTCCCAGCTCGGGAGGCAGCAGTGGTAAAGCAGGAGGTGGGGATGCCAGCAGGAGCTGTAGCTTGCGTGCTGCTCACCTGCCCCAGAGCGGCCACCTGCAAAAGTCTCTCGGCCAGGTCAGCACGCGCCTGTTCCACGGCTGTCAAAGCTCTCCTGGCCTCCTCTGCCACCTCTGCCATGCCAGCACCCAGCTCCTCCTGCGCCCGCTGGATTTCCTCATACCTACGTGGACAGGACACTGCTGTCAGCCAGGGCCCTCCGGTCCCTCAAAGGATGGAGAGGACAGCTTGAGGCTTGGCCCTGGACATGGATGTAGCAGGAAATTCTGGAGGCTTTTCCTGAAACCCCCCCAGCACGCAGCACCCTGTCCCTCTGCTTTACAGCACTGCGGTGCAATGAGTTTGAAGGTGCTCAGCACATGCCTGTTGGGCAGGTGCCAAATCCCCATGACCAAGTCCTATTACAGACACCTTGCCAGAGGAAAGGGGCTGTGGTGCCCTGCCAGCCCTCCTTGCTGCCAGCCCCTCACCCAGCCTCCAGCTTGTGCTGCGCATCCAGCGTCAGGTTCCCCTCCAGCAGGGTCCGCAGGAGCTCGGAGCTGGCGTTGGAGGAACGCAGCGCTCTCCTGACCACTGCCTCCACCTGTGTCATAGAGTCCTTGTGGCTGCAGGGACGAGGACACCCAAGAGAGGATATCAGGATTGGCCTCCTGGCAAAGGAGTGGCCCCCCTGCACCCCTGGCTGGGCCAGCAGCCTCCTCTGCCTGTTCAAGTCTTACCTCTCAGACAGAGCCCGAGCCTCCAGCGCCCAGTGGCTCCAGTTTGTGGGCTGCTGTGGGATTTCCTGGGGAATCTCCTTGAAACACAAACAGCAGCACTGAGACCCTGGCAGGGAGCAGGCACCCTGGACCCTGCCAGCCCAGCACCACCAAGAACCTCCCTAAGGGCTGGAGCAAGGAAAATACCTCCTCTTGACTAGCAACAAGGAGGGCTATACCCACATGGACCCCAGGCTTTCCCGCTCACCCACTCTGCTGGTCGCATCCCACCCCAAGAGTCCTGGGGGGCACATCCCACTGACCCCCAGCATTGCCACCAGCCCGCTCAGGAGCCCAGGGCTGCTGAGAGCCCCCACCGTGGTAGCCAGGGTGTCCGCAGCGTGCAGGATCTCCTGCTGTGCCGACTGCAGCACGGCCCCGATCTCCGACAGCAGGGCGCAGGTCTTGGGGGGTCCGTGATCAGAGCAGCTGGTGGCCCAGCTGGCATTGGTGAGACGGCCTCGAGCAATGTTCAGTGCCCCTGCCAGCTGCCCCACCTGCACCGAGAGGGTGGCCCAGGCACCTGTGGGCAGCACAAGCAGCTCGTTGCCCTTTGGGGTTGCTCAGGGCTCCCTGCTTCCTTGTGAGACTGCCCCATGCCCCAGCCCCTGCCTCACACCTACTAATGAAAAGGGAATACAGTCACTCTGGGTGCTCAGGAGGGACCAAGGAATTCAGCACCCCAAGGGCACCCATGTGTTGCTGCTCAGCCCCCAATAGTGCCCATCACTGCCTGCTCCAAGATCTCAGGGGTGTGAGCATCCTTGCAGTGTTCTGTCTTCCCAAAAAAGGCATGTCCCCTCCACTGCCCTCCCTCCAGGTCATCCCATCACCCACACTGAGCCCAGTGCTCACCTGGGACCTCCTTGCACCCACCCAGCATGTCACAGCACCCTGAGGGAGCAGAGGATCCCCAGAGGGGTGAAATGAGTGGAAGGAAGAAGAGTCCCCCGTACCTCTCAGGAGGTGTGGGCTGGGCAGCCCATCTCCCCGGGGTGCATCTCCCAGCATGGCAGACTGGCCAGGGTGGGTGTCACAGCCTGGTTTCTGCAGCCATTCCTCCATCTCCTGCAGCCTGGCCTTCAGCCGGTCGGCCTGCGGGCCAGACACGGGGGGACATGCGAGGACCATGAGAGTGCAGGGGTGGGGTGCTGTGCCTGCCTCAGCACTGCACGGGCTCTACCTCGTCCTTCACCAGCCCATAGCAGGCAGGACACTGCTGGCAGCGGGAGCTCAGCGGGTCAAGGAAGAAGTTGGCCTGGCACCGGTCACACTTGTAGCCCACGAAGCCGGGGTGGCAGAGGCAGGTGCTGTTCTCATGGCACTGCGGGGTGACGGAGCCCAGCGGGGAGCAGTTGCAGGCTGCAGTGGTGGCAGAAATGCATCACACTGTGGCTGCCAGCCCCACTTTAGGGACAAAGATGCAGTCCCCATCCCCGTTACCTCGGCAGCCCCTGGCAGAGAAGCCAAAGAAGCCCTGCTGGCATCGGTCACATTTCTTCCCCGTGACACCCGGCTGGCAGGAGCACTGCCCCGTCAGCACGTGGCACCTGCTCTCCCGTGACCCTGTTGGGTGGCACTCACAGCTGGCATGAGAAGTGGAGGGTCATGAGCAGGAAATCAGTGCAGAGACCAGAGCTGGGAACGTGGAGCCATTGCTGTCCCCGGGCAGCCCCATGCGATGCCCCACATACCTCTTGCACCCCACGGTGGGCTCCAGGCCGTAGTAGCCGGGCTGGCACTGCCCACAGGCTCTGCCTGTCACATGTGGGAGGCAGTGGCACTGGCCTGTGCCAGGATCGCAGCCCTCCAGCCTCGGGTCTGAGCCACTGGGGTTGCAATCACAAGCTGTAGGAGACAAAACAGCTCGTAAATCCCAGCACAGGGCCGGTGGATAGGACTGCGGGAATGGGGCACTGAGGCTGAGTGGAGAGCCACGTTCTCCCATCAGCCAGGGCTCCAAGACAAAGAGCCCCTGCAGGCCAGACTGTTTCTGGGGAAGGATGACAGTGGAGCAAGAGGGAAAAGGACATTCTGGAACACTTGAGGGGTAACCTGGACCATCCACCAGCCCCTAAACCTAGTGGGCATCCCCTTCCACCCTCTGCCTTCACTGCTGGGTGGATTTTGGCTGCAAGTGAGCTGTCCCCGGGGGCTGTACGTACGTGTACACTTGCCAGCAGGGCTGGGAGCCAGCGCATCCCCGTAGAAGCCCGGCCGACACCTCTCGCAGTGATGGCCCATTGTGTTGTACAGGCAGCGCAGGCATCGGCCAGACACGGGGTCACAGTTCCCCACGGCATTGAGATCCACGTTCCCGTGACACTGGCAGGGTTCACAGGGGTGCACGGGACCTCTCTGCCCCAGGGGGTCCCCGAAAAACCCGTCATCACAGAGCTCACAGCGTTTTCCTGGGGAAGGTGAAAGGGTGGGGAGGATCGAGCCGTGCCCACGCTGCCCCTGTGCCCTCCCACCCCCAGCCTCACCTCTCTGCCCCGGGGGGCAGTGGGTGCAGACCACCTCCCCACTGCTGGGCACCTCGGTGCAGGGCAAGCGGCCGGGGCAGGGGCAGGGCTTGCAGTCATCAGAGCGCCCTACGAAGGGGCTGCCATAAAACCCGGGGCTGCAGCGCTCGCAGGAGGGACCCTCTGTGTTGTGCAAGCACTGGCAGTGCCCTGCGGGGAGGAAAACGGAGCTGAGGGTCTGCCAAAGCCCAACCCCGAATAACAGCAGGGACTGCGGGAGGGACAGAGAGCCCAGCGCTGCGCACGGCAAGAGGGATGTGGAGCTCCGGCCAAGGGGCTGCACATCTCCAGCCAGTACTCGGGACATTTTCCCTCCCTGCCTTGTCTTTGCTCAAGGGAGAAGGTTTTGGAGAGGGGACAGGGCCACAGCGACGCAGGGACGAGGCAGGGCTGGCACAGGCAGCACCATCAGCGTGTGCGGAGGCTGCCGGCGCCTGCCGGAATCCACAACACATTTCTCAGCCTCGAGGCGCGTCCTTTCCAGCCTGTCTTGGAAAACACAAGCAGCCGGCCCGGCACCCACCGGGGAGCAGCTCCTCCAGAGCGAGCCGAGCCGGTGAGTCAGCCTTCCGAAATCGGCTGTGAGGAGGAGAGGGAGGAAGAGGAGGAAGAGTGCTCAAGGAACCCCCCCACCTCCAGGCAGATGCTCTGCTTCACTGGAGAGAGAGGAGTCGGGGGAGGATTTTCCCCTATGTTTTGTGGGGTCGGGTCATACCAGGAAGGCTGCGCAGGAGGGGGTGTTAGTCCATTTTCCCCACATCCAGGCAGAGTCAGACGATGGAAAAGAATGAAAAAACGGGTGGCAGGAAGAAGTGGAAAAATAAACTAAAGGAAGTGCGCGGGCTGGCAGCGCCGAGGCCGGAACATCAAAAGCCTAGCCCCATCCCTGGGGATTGTGCGGAGCCAGCCGCGGCTCTGCGGGATGAGGGCGGGTTTGTAGAGCTGCCGCCGTGTTTCCGCGGGCAGGGCAGGGGCATTCGCCGAGCACTCTGCCTCCTCCAGCCCTCTCCATCCCGGCCGTACATCACTGTTGCTCCCCGCTGAGGCGAACCAGCCACCGAGGCTTGGCAGCACAAGAGCTGGCTCCTCTGGTGTCTTCCCTCAAGCCCAGCACCGCTCTTTTCTTTCTTTTTCGCTTGTTTCTCTGCTCAGGTTCACCCTCAGTTTGCAGATTCCAGAGCTGTGCCCAGTCCTGCTCCTCCCATCCGGCAGTGATGCTGCCTGTGAGACCCAGCCTAGCAAAACCCTCTCTGCTGCCCTCACCCCTGCTCCCCCACTCCTCTGAGGACCAGCACCCTTCCCTTCTCTTCCTTAAAGGTCATAAAGTATCATGAAAAATGCTCCTCTAATTATAAATTACCACCATTATTGCACTTCATTAATTATCTCTGTCTTTGCAGTTATGAACCCTGTCCCTACAACCACCCAAGCAATTCAACTTGCAAATTTTGGGAACCACAGCCTCACCAAGGGTTTCCAGCTTCCCTCAGAACAAGCAAAGACATGGATTTGTCACCCAAGCATGGAGGGACAGGTGAGTGGAGGGGCTGGGGGGTGCACACCTGTGAGGGGGTGACAGTCCCCGTGCTGGTTGCAGGTGCAGGGCACGCAGCTGACGAAGGGGCCGCCGAATGGGATCTCCCTCTTGAATCCGGGTGCACAGGACTGGCAGAACTGCCCGGTGTATCCCATGGGACACGTGCACTCCTCCACCCAGCCCGCCCGTGTGCCCGGCCCCGGGCAAGCGGACGTGAGCTGGACCTCGCTCAGGGACAGCCTGCCTGCGAGAGGGGAGAGCGGTGTGGGAATGGGGTGGTGCATCCCCTGCTCTGCTCTGAAATGCACCAGACAGGCACAGGAGACCCCAAAATATGTCCTTGAGAGCCCAGCAGTGTTCACAGAGAGGAGGCAGCCCCTGCCCCAAAACACCCCCTACAATCCCTCTCGTGCCCAAGAGCCTGATGCTGCTCCGATGTCTCCAGCCCCACCCCAGTTTGGTCCCCATGGGGATGTTTTGGGGAGCCACCCACCTCTCCCGGGGCCGCGGCTCACGCGGAGGCGGAGGGCGGTCAGGTTGGAGAGCAGGCGCTGGAAGCTGAAGGCCGACAGCAAAGGCTCCGCACCCTCCTCTGCCTCATGCAGCCTGTTGGAGAGGGAGTGAGGGAGGCAGGACAGGGCCAGCCTGAGCCAGGTGCTGCAGGACAGCTTGGCTCCTGACTGGGACCCCCCCAAAGGGGACAGAGAGTGGGGCTGAACCTGCAGGACAGGGCAGCCCAGACAAATCAGACACTGTGCCCTAAACCCCACTGAGGCTCCCCAAAACGCCGTGATGGGTACCTGAAGGTGACAGCCTGCTTTCCATGCTGGGGCTGGCTCTTGCTGCTGGACATGGTGATCTCCATCCCCTCGCCCTCCAGCACCAGCTGGACCTGGAGCAGGGGCACCCTGGTCTCTGTTCTCGTCCCATTCTCCTCCACCGCCAGCAGCAGGGACAGGAGCTGCCCGTAACTGAGGCGCTGGTTCTGCAGAAACTTCTCTGCGAGGGGAGAGAGGAGCAAAGCCTGTAGGATATGGAGGCACCAGCTCTGCCAGTGCAGTCTTATTCCCACCAGCATCATCAGGAGCCACAGTCACCCTCCTAAAGTGGTGCCAGCTCCAACCTGCCCTCTTGAGGTCCTAGTCTGCTGTTCCAACACCCCCCACTGTCTTCTGCTATAGAAACGTGCTCAGCTCGGAATGGGGCCCAGTGCCTCCTGCACCAGCGCAGCAGTGGGACGAGAGCACCAGGGGGTCCTCACGGCAGAGCAGCCCCCCAGGGACCCAGCACACACAATACCTGGTGAAAGGAAATCCACTGGCTCCTCTCCATCCCACTCGGTGACGATCTCCCCGCCAGCCCAGCGCAGAGGCAGGTCTGTGGTGCCTTGAGCTGTAGCAGCCCAGCCCTCCAGCCCTGTGTGACAGCACACGCTGACAGTGTACAGCTAAGGGAGCAGCGAGTCCCTGCCAGCACAGCACCAGCAGGGTGCTGCTTTCAGGGGCTCTGTCCCCCCTCCCAACACTCTCTCGAGTCTTGGAAGGGGCCAGCACTTTGTAACACCCTGCTCCACCTGGGCTCCATGCTCTCATGCACTGGAAAGTGGCCTTAACCAGCCCTCATCTGTTTATTTTCCTGGATTTGGAGGACATTATTATCTTTCAACTTTTGCCCCCCTGCCTGTGCTGCCATTCTCACATTACTGTGGGCTGGAGAGCACAGGAAGCCTGAAGAGAGATGCTGGAGAAGCCCAGAAGAGATGGGGGCGTAATTGCACGAAGTTGGTTTCCTCAAGAAACCAGTCAAACTCCCCTCTCCACACTCCCCAGGGTTCATTATTTCTTCCAGCCCTGCAGGACAAACACTTGGAAATCTCTCAAGTGGGCTATGCTCTGTTATCAAATCATCCCCAGTTTGGACTCTTTCATCCAGTATAAGAAAATTCCATCTGATCCACCTCCACTGTGGACTGGGGGGTGTTTTGGGGAGCGGGGCTTTAGGAGGGTGCCGTGCTTGCATCTCAGCTCAGAGATTGCCAAACCAGTCCCTAAAGGAGCAGCCCCAAATCGGCTGTGTGGAGGGTGGAAAAAAAAGACTCGTTTTAAAGCCTGGCTCAGTCTCAAGGCCGTGGAAGACATTCCAGCAGCACAGCCATAGGCAGCGCGGTTTACCGGCAATTAGGATGCACCCGTGCCTGGCGCGTTCGTATCCATCTGGGAACAGGCGAGGCAGAGCGGGGTGCGTGCCGTGGGTGCCCTTCCCTGCGGGGGCTGCGGTGTCCCCGAGGCGGGGCTGCACACGCCGGGATGCGCGGCAGATGGCAGGGTTTCCCCGAGCATCCCGCACGCATCCAGCCCTGCCAGCGCAGCCCTGCCAGCAGCCGGGCAAAAGCACCCCACCCCGCTCTCCCAGCCGCACTGTCACATCCCAGCCGAGGATGGGGAGAGGTGGGAATAATTGGGAAAGTTCCCAGCAGGCTCCATCCTATTATTTTGTATCTTTCTGGGCTGATTTTTAGTGCTCCTGCAGTCCCTGGTGTGGCAGAATATTCATGCCTGGCCTCACAGCCCTCCCTGAGCCATGCAGAGCCCCAGGAGCCAGCTGGCACGGGGGGATGCCACGGGGAGTCACCGAGAGCCTGTCCCCATGGAGCTGGGGCAGAAGCAGGGGTTTAACAGTAAAACAGGGGCAAGCCGGAGAAAACCCTCTACACCCATCACCACCACTTAGCTCCAAAGAGGGATGCTCAGCGGCAAAGAGAGACACTCAGCTACATCCTTCCCAAACTTTTTTGCCTGAAATTGGCAGAGCAGTGCCCTCCGTTTCACCCGGGCCCGGGGGGGTCGGTACCTTGGCTGAAGTCGGAGCGGATGTGAGTCTCCTGGTAGTCCTCTGCTGCCCTGCAGGCGCTGGAGTGGCCGTAGCAGAAGCAGCTGGTGCAGCCGATGGGGTTGTGGGGCTGCAGGTTAAACCAGCCCGGCTGGCACCTGGGCACAGGGAGGAACAGGAGTATGTGGCACAGGGCAGGCAGAGCTGCAGGGAACCACGGCAGTGCCGGGGTGGGATATTAGCGGCAGCTCCCTGTGAGCCCAGCCCGAGTGGTCCAGAGGAACGCAGCCCTACAGCCTTGCCACCATGTCCAAGACTGGAAAGGGACAGTGTTCCTGGCCCCACGCCAGGGCCACGGTGCTTACCTGTTGCACAAGTGCCCCTCCACCCTCTCCTTGCAGGTGCAGTGCCCCGTGTTGGGGTCGCAGGTGCCCACGCTGCCCGCGGGGTCACAGGTGCAGGGTCTGGGTGTGGTGAGACGAAGACAGGAGGTGAGCCCCGGTCCCATCCCGCTGCTCCTGCCCAGGGCCGGGTTCCTCCTCACCTGCAGCCACCTTCGCTCAGGCTGTGGTAGCCGTCCTTGCAGCGCTCACACTTCCAGCCCGTCACGTTGGTTTTGCAGAGGCAGGTCCCGGAGTTGTCGCACTGGGGCTGCAGGGAACCTGTGGGGACCCCGGCCAGCCCTGAGGCTCAACCCCAGCAGGGGACACACACAGGACGGGGAAGATGGGGAAACCCCAAGCAAGGGAGAACCCACCAAAACCATCCCTCCCAGCAAACTCCAGCTGGGGCAGTACTTTTGCAGCCAGAGCCCGGCCGGGAACAGCCCCACGCACCTGCGGGGTGGCAGTGGCAGGGCTGGCAGGCTCCCTGCGGCTCCCAGCGGTAGTAGTTTTGCCTGCAGCTCTCGCAGTGGGGCCCGGCCGTGTTGTCGCGGCAGTTGCGGCAGTGTCCCCCGTGCCCGCTGCGCCGGAACAGCTCCCGGTCGTAGAAGCACTCCTCGGAGCGGCCGCTGCAGTTGCAGGCTGGGGGAGAGGCAGGAGGACGGGTCAGGACCTGGCGGGCACTGGAGGCTACGGCAACCTCCTGTAGGGTCGGATGAGCCAGAGGGACCCCCAGAGGGTTCAGCAGTTCAGGCAACGCCTGTGCCCTCGGGAGCAGAGGTGGGTGCAGCACCGCGCACGGAGCAGATGGCCGCACTCGTGGGGTAAAGGCAATGGGGAGTACTCGGGGTGCTGCTGTGAAGGGGAGCCCTGGGGTACAAACCCTCCCTCCTTCCCCAAAGGGAGCAGGTGCAGGACGGGCAGGAGATGCCACGCGAGCCGCTGCAGCACCAGCGCAGCCCATCAGGGCCAGCCGCTGCTGTGGCCACGGAGCCGGCCCGGGGTACTCACGGAGGCACTCATGGGCAGCCTCGGCCGTGCCGCGCGCCCAGGGCCGGTCCTGGTAGAAGGGCTGGCAGCGCTCGCAGTCGGTGCCGGCCGTGTGGTGCTGGCACACGCAGACCAGCTGCCCGGCCTCGTCCGGCGCGCACTCGCTGGCGTGGCCATTGCATTTGCACCTGCGGCGAGACCCCGGCGCGGGGGAGCCGCTCTGAGCACCGCTGTGGGCAGCAGCAGGGGGACGGTGCCCAGGCGGTGCAGTGTGTGACCCTGCTACTGGGCTGGATGTGGGGCGAAAGCAGCTCGGGCTGTGCTGGCCTTGAGGCCGCCCATCGTGTCCCTGAGGTGCTCCCAGCCTGGCCGGTCGGGAGGTCACACGCCGAGGGTGGCCCGTGCAAACCAGCTCCAGCTGCTGACCCCGGACGTGGGACAACAGTTACAGGTCTGCTGGCCGGCTGGGAGCTGTCCCAGCCCCGCTGCCTGGGGCAGACAGCGCTCTCAGGGATGGGGAAATTTTCCGCTCCTCTCAGCTGGAGAGGGACATGTGCAGCACAGCCCACGGGCAGCGCTAAGTGGGTGCCACCTGCATCTCTATCCCACATCTGCTGCCCTTTCCTGCTGGCAGCTGCTCCAGCTTCTCTGCCTGTGCCCATGCTGACTCCAAGCTCCTCCACCAGCCTCTGCAGCTTCAGGTCACCTTTCTGCTAGAACCCCAGGACTCCCCTTTTGCAGTGCCCTGGGACCAGCAGGGTAACAGGAGGAGCAGCACGAGCCCCAGTGTCATTAAAAGCCATTGGGCTGGGAGGGAACAAAGCAAATACAGCTGGTGGCACATGGAATGGGCTAGCGGGGAAAAGCCAACCTTTCTGCACAGCTGGGAGGGATCCAGGTTCAATCACCCATCTCTGCACTTCCAGCTCCAGTTTGCACATGGAGGAAGCCACATCTGAGCAGTTTGCCCCGAAATCACAATTCAGACAAGACTGAGGTGGGGAGCAGCTGCCCCAGTCCTACAGCCCCAAGAAGGTCTCCACACCCGTGCCTGGCTGCCCCTCACCTGCCACCGACCGAGAAGTCGGATATGGCGTAGTAGTAGGACTGCAGCACCTTGGGGTCCTTGAAGATGTCGTCCCCAAATGTGTTGAGCCGGTTCAAGGAGATGAGCAGGTCAGTGACTGTCACCCACTCCTGCAGGGGACATGAGGAAGGCACCTTGGTAGAGAGGTCTGGGCCACCAGCTCCAACCCACCCAGGACACATCCTGCACCTTTTCAAGCAGGAATGCAGCGCATCACCAGCGCTTTTACCCGGGTGGGTGTAACAATGCTCTTGATCCCAAGGATCCATACACAACCCCCCTCCCACTCTGGTGGCACCTGCAGCGCGGGGCTTCCATCAAAATTGTAGGCACTGGGCCGCCCCTCCAGGGTAGAGAAGGCCACATTGCCTCCACTCAGCGGGGAGATGTCACTGAACTCGTCGCTGCAGAAGGCCACCTGCTCATCCTCGCCCGGCCGCAGGTACTGCCGCGGCCGCTTCCCGTAGGTCTTCTGGCAGGAGGCGCTGTAGAACTGGAAGGGCACCCAGGGCCCCTTGGCGTGGCTGCGCTTGTAGATGGCGAAGCTCTCGGGACGGCTGGTGTGGAACTTCAGGCGCACGTAGGTGATCTCGTAGGCTTTGCCTGGGGACAGACCCACCGTGCTGCGACCCTCCGCCTGCCACCCGATGGGCACAACAGCCTGAATTATCCCAGCAGCATCCTGCGGGACCCACCACAGCTAAAACCAGAGAAATCCCCACCCAGCTGCCTTTAACCAGCTCCTCCTTGGTGCAGCCCAAACCTTATCGAGATCCAAACTGGCTCTCCCCACAATGCAGTGCCCACCCCTAGTGTGGGTGCACTGGGTGGGTTGCACAGGCAAAGAGCAGTTCCAAATCCAGGCTCTATCCAGCAGCTGTGGGGGAGAGTTAAGACCACAGCACTGAGAGCCTCCCCAGGGCAGTGGTGCTGCAGGGGTGGAGAGCTGGAAAGGGTCAAGGCCAATCCCTTTCCAGGGAACTGCATGCCAGGACCCGGCATCACTTCCATCTTTGCTGGGATGAAGACAAAGGGAGACCACCAATCCCTGGGGCATCCGGCGAGCTCTGAAAGAGCTTGAAAGAATTAGCAGAAAGGAAAAGAGAAAACACCAAAGTGAACATCAGACCCACTTAATTGCCAGAGATGAAGGACCAGCTCAAAGCCTGGATTGCTCCATAACAGCACCACTCCTGACAGCACAAAACAATTAGCTGCAAGGTTTTGGCTTTATTTGAAAAGATAATGAGTTGGGAATGTTAGAGGGGTTATTCCGGGACTAGGAAAACAAGCCTTTAATTGGGCCCATATGAATACTGTCGCGTATGTGCTGCGACTTTGCTGTGGGGGAGCCGAGGCAGCCGGCTACCAGCGCTGGGAAAAGCAGCTGCATCCCACCAGGGATGCGGGAGGCGCCCGGCAGAGCGCCTGGAGAGGGGGACAGACCCACTCCCAGCCCACCCGGAGGTGACGAGGGCCAAGAAGGGGCTGCAGCTGGGCTGTCCCAGCCTTGCCTTGTGCCTCTCCCCTCCCTCTGGGACCGCCCCGGGCTGGTGACAGCGGGGGTGCCCCTGTCCTGCACCCCTTGCAGGGGGACGCCTGGCAGGCGCCGGTTCCCAGACAGCGCGGTCCCGAGGGGGATGGCTACCAAAACAGCGAGGTCGGGGCCGTCACCTCCCGGAGCAGTTTCCTCTGGGAGAGGAAGGGAACGCGGTGCTGTGTCAATAAACCGCCCCAAGCGGCCCCGCGCGAGGGGAGGGGACGGCCAGGCTGGGGGAGCCCCATTTTGGTGCCTCCAGCTAGGATGGAGGAGATTCACTTTCCTGAGGAATTATCATGAGGGAGTGTGTGCTTTTCCCTGACAGGCTTTTTAATCAGCCAATTTCTCCTTAGGGGTGGAAAAAAAAAAAAAAGATCCAGAAAATAACCCACGCTGGTTGTCTCCTCTTTGCTGCTCAGGTGTGACATGTCCCAAACAAGATGTGCTGCAGGACAGTGATGCTGGGAAGGGTGCACAGGCAGCACCAGGACCCCTGGGTGCTCTCCCAGCTGTGCTGTCACCTGAACAAAATGTGCACACCCCCAGAGCCCAAACTGCAGCTTTGTACTGCTCTGAGGCTCCAAGAAGAGAATTTTGGAGAGGAGGGAAGGAGCATGTGGGACAGTCATGTCACCTACGTGTCCTGTCATCTCTAGCCCCGCCAAACCTCAGCCCCGGGCTCTCATCCCACAGGAAAATCAGAGTCAGAGTCGCAGACACAGATACCGCCTGATCTAGACACTCCAAAATCAGCCACTGGCATTCAGACTGCTTCCTGAGGAGCCCTGGTGCCTGTTGCCTTTGCAAGCCGCTGATATTTTGGGGTCCGTCCTGACGTCTGACAGGGCAAATGCAAGAGCTGTGGACACTTGGGATGATCGACCAGCTGCAAGCCCAAAGCACCATCACAGCATGGCTGGAACCTCACGGAGAGGGGAGATTTAAAGGAGCCTAATCTAATTAACGCCAATCAACAACACACAGGTAAACACGGGTCTTGTCCAAGTCATCCCATGTCTTATTTAATAAGCTCCCCAGGTAACCACCACGCTGGAGAGCACGCAGGGGGTGTGACTGAGCAAGACAGGCAGGCTGAGGGGACGCAGTACCTGGGTTGAAACACCCAATTACTCAGTGGAGCTCCAGAGCAAGGACTCAGCCCAGGCTGCATTCTAGGGGACTGCAGGGGCCAGTTGGGCTTTTCCTGCTTAACCCAAGTGAAAGCATTGAGGCAGCAATAAAAAAGTCTGTGGCTGGGACAAGAACAGGGCCTGGCAGCTGTGGGAAAGGTCAGACAATGAGGTACCAAGCACCAAAATGGTACTTTCTAGCATGGCAAGATATAGGAGCCATGCAGGAAGAAGGGTACAACTGCAGAGGATGCTCCAGCTCACGAAGGGCTGTAGGGACAGAGCTCGGTGCAATGCTATTGCCCTGACTGTGTTAATGGACACAGTAGGCGGTCACAGGGACTGGCCTCCACAAGAAAGCCAAGTGTGGGGCTCAAGAGGGACCATAGAGAAGCCAGGAAAGAGCTGGAAGAAGGACAGAGACTGGGAAGGAAGCCCCGGGGCTTGCAGAGCCCGCACATGTCGCTGTGCCGAGCTGGGACTGGTGGCCACAAAGTCGCCCGGCGGCAGCTGGCTCAGCCACACAGGCTGCATTCGGGTGGTCTGTGCCCCGGGTCACACACGAACGGATTCGGGACAATCCGACAGTGCCCGCGTTAGGTGGACAAGAGGCAGGCAAATCCCCTCCGGCAGGGCTGGCAGGAGCAGGGAGCGAGGATGGCCGGCTCCTCCGGCAGCGCTCCTCACGCCCGGCGGGGAGCCCAGCCCCAGCCCGGGGACAGGACCAGATGTCCGCCCGCTCGCAGGGGGCTGGGAAAGCAGCGACCTCCACCCGGCCGGGCAGCTCCCGCGTCACTGCCGGGGCAGGCACGGACCCTCCACCGCCACCCTGACCCCGCTGGGTCCCACCAGCACGGCTCCGTACCACATCGACACTCAGCTGTCCCCTCACCAGCTCCAGCCGCAGCCCCTCCACTACCCGCCTTCGGCATGCAGATGGCAGGAGACTGCAGAGAATGAAGATTTTACAGCGCTGGCCAACAGCCAGGAGAGTTTAGATGGCAGGAAAATGTTATAAAACCTTTTTTAAATGCCAGGCATGCCCCTTGGGTTTAAGTACCCTCCAAGTGGGCGGCTTGCACAGTATTTAAAACACAGAGGGTCGATGCCAGCTGGGGAAACCTACTGGGGTTACACGGTGTGTCTGGAGCTCTGCACCCTGAGACATCCCAGGCACCCTGAGCAACGCACGGGGGTGAAACGGGAGGCGCTTGGCACCCGCGGTAGTCACCCTACCCGGGCAAGGGTCTCCCCAGGGTAGGAACCATCTGCCTCCTGCTCTGCAGGCTTCCAAAATCAGTAAAAGGCAGCCTGGGGTGAAGGGGAGAGCAGGCACTCCGGGCATGGCTGCCTGGGAAGCACAGACAGGCACAGCTTCTGGCATCCTAGGGCTCGGCTGATGGACAGGGCAGACCCTCCCCGAGTGCCTTCAGGGCTTGGCAGAAGGCAGCTCCCTTCATACACCACCTAAAAAGCCCTGGGGAGGATCCTGTCCTTAATCCAGCACTGGCAGCAAGACCTACAGGATGCAGGAGCATCCACCCCCCATCTCCGCACCCTGATCTCGATGCACCCACAGCCGGTGCCCTCCACCGACACCGCCCGGGCTCCCGCTGGCACTTACCCAGGTGCAGGGTGATGTTGACGGAGTTGGGGTACTGGATGCCAAAGGCCATGGACTGGCTCTGCCACCAGGTGCTCTCCTCCTGGCTGTGGAAGTCGGTGAGGAAGGAGGCGTTGTGGTGGCGCCGGGGATCACCGGCGTCGCAGCGGTGGCACAGGGCGCTGGCGCGGTGGGCGCCCATGTGCAGGCAATAGTCCTCCGGGGGCGACCCGCACGTGTTGGTGGCCTGGGCGGCCCGGCCGAAGGCGGCGTTCTCGAAGACGGGCATGCAGCGGCGGGGCTGCCCCCGGGGGTCCCAGCAGGGGGACGAGCCCCCCGCCCCCAGCCCCAGCCCCAGCAGGGCCAGCAGGCAGAGCCCGGGAGGCCGTGCCATGCCGGGGCTCTCCTGGCTGGACTCTGAGCCTCCTCGGGATGGCAGGGCGGCAGCAGGCGGGACGGGATGGGATGGGACGGGATGGGATGGGACGGGTCCCCTACCCGGCACCTCCTCTCGCTCCGAGGTCCATCTTGTGGAGGCTGCTGGGAATGTCGAAATATTCCTATGTGAGCCAGAGCTGTGGAGTTTGCGATCCCCGCAGGCCATCCCAGTCCCCAGGCCGTGGGGATGGGACCATCCCTTGCTCCATCCCCAAAGCATCTCCTTCACTTTGTGGATTGGAGATTTGCATCTTCAGCTGCGAGGATGTAGCTGAGCTCCTCCATTTCTCAGCCCCGGGAATGAGCTTGTGGTGGTACATTCCTCACATGAGGCTTTTTCCTTAAATTGGTGGGGCTCACCACTTTCCTTGCAGCCCCAGAATCAAGAGGGGGTTAGGGAAAGGCTTTGAAAGGATTCAGCACTCTCTTCTCCCCCACACTGATTTATGGGGCACTGGCTGCCCTCCCACTCACACCAACGTGCGTGGGCTGTGGGTCTGTGACATCCCCAACGCCTCCACACCAGCACCCTTGAGTGGGGGTCCCATCCCTGCCTGTTGCCGTGAGCCAGCCCAGTCCCCTGGACCCGAGAGAGGGCACATTCCTGTGGAGGCATCTCCATGGGGTGGCAAAACCAAATCATCACCAGACCTCATTCGCAGCTCTCAGCTAATGCTAATTATAGTCTGTGCCAGGGGAATCCCTCTGGGGACCACAGCACCCTCCAGATTTGACCCATGGGGACAGGAGGGTGACAGCAAGCAGGGAGAGAGGCAGCCTGGCACAGTGCCATGCTCCTGGGCAAACCCTGACCCACACCCCACAGGACTAGGTTTTCAAAAGCGGGATGCACAGGGGAACTCTGCCTCTGACCCCCACATCGCTTCACTGAGCTGCCCACGGGGGCCCTGGAAACTTAGTCCTCATTTATAATTTAAGCTTCCTTCCTCCCCTTCCCTTCTACTCTTATTTATTTTATTCTCCTTCCCCGTACACACTGCGGGAGAAAGCACCAGAGGGGAGCTGTGAATCAGAGTCCTGGGCAGCGGCTCCCGCAGCAGCGCCGTTTCAAAGCCCCATTATCATATATTGACCCAGGCTCTGACAGGCAGAGCCAGCTCCTCTGGGAAGGGTGAATTTCCCAGCATCGAGGAGCTGTGCAGCAGCTGCCTGGGAGTGGGCGGCCAGTGGCAAACCCACTGTCAGCCTCCAGGGAGAAAGAGAAGGGTTTTCAGCTCAATAATTGCCCTGCACATTTCCACCGCCAGTTTTAAGGGGATTTGCATCCTGCAGAGATGAGGTTTTCCAGGTGTTTTGCTTTCCCCTTGGCACTGAGGCTGTAAGCTCCGGGCAGGAGATAGAATCATAAAATACTCTGAGTTGGAAGGGACCCAAAAGGATCATTGAGCCCAACTCTTAAGTGAATGACCCATATGGGGATTGAACCCATGACCTTGGCTCTATTAACACCATGCCCTAACCAAATCTTTTGTGTCATGGGTTTGCCTCCTCCTCCTTGGGATGTAACACACATCCATGAGATGATTTCCCTGCGCCTGTTGCAGGATGTTCCACGTTAGAGAGCGATGAGACCACACAGCCAGGGCTCAGGATGCAGTAGGATTCAGGCTGATGAGTATCCCAATCTCACCTCCTCCTCCAGCACAGCCCGCTGGGCGTGCAGGGATGGCCACAGGGCCGGAGCTTGATGGGAATCGCCCGCGACGCTGCTGTGCTCAGCGGTGGGGATGCTGCAGCTGGAGCGGGAACTGCACATTCCCGGCTGGTTCCAGCTGTATCCCAGACCGGATGAGCCCCTCACCAGGCTCCTGCTGGGTGGTGGGCAGTCATACTGGCCGCAGAGAGAATCGGCAAGTGAATGGTTGGGGGGTTTTTGCCTGTATTTGAATAGAGATGTTGAATTAGCCCAAGGAGATGCCCTACACTTGCTGTACAAGGTCCACTGGTATGGCAAAGCCCAACCTCACCTGAAGTCCTCTGTACCTGGAGAGACTTCACCCACTGCTCCTGGACTTTGGTCCAAGCATTTCAGGGATGTGGTGACCAAGGCTGTGATGACACCAACCTGTCCAGGAGCCACCTTCTGCCCCAAAACAGACCGGGAACCCCACAAGGGTTAAAAGCTGTGGAGGCGGAGAGGAGAAAATGTTCTTCTGATTTGCTTAATGAACGTTAATTAAGAAGACAGAAGATAGCAGATTCCTTCAGGGTAGAGATGAAAGGCCTGTTAATTAAATCTGGAGAGCGAGGAACAGGGCCGACTGATCCTCCTCCTGATCAGACCTGACAAGGCAGGCGCGGTGCAGGAGAGAGGTGTGCCGGATCCCACAGCCTCTCATGTCCCACAGCCCAGCTCCAGGCTGGCAGCACGGCCAGGTTTTGACAGGGTGCGTGGGACCGGGTGCCACTCACCTGCCTCCGGCACCCATGAGGCTGAGGGTGGCCCCATCCAGCCCCTGGAGCTGGGGTGAGAGCTGGGTCACTGCCCCTGGCTCCCCTGCACTCCTGGAGTGGTACTGTGAGATGGGCAGCCCTTAGTGTCCAGCAGGACCCTCTCCAGAAGCGATGAGCTGACCTTGCTGAAGGAAGGGGAAAACAGGACGGCCAGCTCCATCCTGAGGAAGAGGAGGAGAAGGAGGTTTGGTCACCCAGCTTGGTGGTTTGCCTGAGGTTTCACCACCCACAGGAGCTGGCCATGGGTTGAATGGGAGTCAGAAAGGCACTGACCACCATGTTGTGCCATGGAGGGACAAGCCTCTGGGATGGACACCTGCCTGTGTTTCAGTGCACACGCCGCCTCACCTTCCTGGAGCGGGCAGCTCCTACCACCAGTGACTTGCCAAAAATGGCTTTTCTGCCCATAGCTGAGACCTGGAGGCTGTGGCACAGAAGCAGGATTCTGCTGGCAGCCTGCTGCCTCCGTGCTCTCCCCCAGCTTTCATAACACGCTTATTTTTAAAAGCAGAGCAGTTGAGCATCCCAAATCACAGCCCAAAGCCGCAGCAGCCCTTCCTGGCCCTCCCTGAGACTGTGGCCCATTCCCTCTCCCACCCCACCCCTCGCCCTGGGACTGGAGCAGGGGTTGCAGGCAGGTTGAGCCGCAGGATGCCACGAGCATTTCAATGAGCACAGACAATGCTCCGCCGCTCTCCCGGCACGCACAGCCCTGCGAGGGGGGACAGGGGGGTGATGGGGTGCTCTTTGTCAAAAGCAGCAGCCCCTTGGGCACAGAGGGGGAAAGGACAGCTGCCAGAGCACCCCCCAACTCTGCTGACCACGGAGCGAAGACCCCATCTTCCGTGCAGTGGGAAACCGCACACGCAGTGTAAATAATGGCTGGAGCATCTCTTGTGTGCGCTGGCTTATTTTGTAAACCTGAACTTTGCAAAATGTCACAAAATGGAGAAACGAGAGGCCTGGGATGAGTAAATCTCTTTTAGAAATTCCCTGGGATGGCAGCAGTCATGTTCTCGCTCGACGATGGCACATTACAGCCCAGCCCGGCTCGGGGAGCGGGGTCATGCGTGGCGCTGATTGCGGAAAGTATTTAATTAACACTGCCGTAAATACAGTGCTGGCGGTGCCAGGCAGACCATGGCGGGGCACGGTGCTGCTGAGCTGCAGGAAGTTTTGCCAAGGCAGACGGGAGAAGATGAGGGAAGGCAGAGAAAATGCAGCAGATTTTTCTCCCTGCCTTGCCACAACTCTGGGGGGCCTCAAGGGGCAAGGGGAGGATGGGACAGTGACACTGTCAGGATGTCCCCTGAGCAAGAAGGCTTCACCATCAGTGCCCAGACAAGTGGGGAAACCCCGTAACAGGGAAAGGAGCTCTCTCCCAAAGCAATTGTCAGGACACACATCACCGTCCTCTTCCCTGATGCACAAATGGTCTAAAGTCACCTTTTCAGAGATAATCATCCCCAAATTCTCTCAATACCTGGCAGACAGTGAAAATAGGAACATCTCAGCTTCACTCATGCATGACCACAAGCTCATCATCTCACTGATGAGCTGAACAACACCAGATCTGACCCAACTCAAGGACACAGGGTGACAGCCAAGCCATCACTGTCCCCAGGACGCACATTTCACCCACCGCGTGGGACTCAGGAGGTCGGGGACCACAACAGGAGGAAGTGCCAGGTCAGAGCAGGACCAGCCGGTTTCAGGCACAGCCAAAAAGGAACCTTTCCTCGCCTGAGCTCATCAGCAGCTTAATGACACTGGCTAAAAAGCTTCAGAGTCCCTAATCGCTCATCATATTACGGCTGCTCACAAGTGAGGCCAACCAGTACCAACCTCCTCAAAGCCTTTCTAATTAATGAGCAGGGGCTTAGACTCTCCCAGCCCAAAAGCAGCACCTCAGATAAAACCAGCAGCCTCCTGCCAGCCGCGCTCCCCTTGATAAACCCCTTTAATGGGCTTGTCAGCATCACCTGAGGCCACCCCATTGGCTAACGAGGAACATTTGTTGGTCTGTTCCCAACCCCCCCACCCCCCTCCTGTATCCATGCTGTGGCTGGGGAGATGTCCATCCATCCATCCATCCATCCATCCATCCATCCATCCATCCATCCATCCATCTCTCCCTCCCCACCGTGGCAGGAGCCATGGGATGTTCCTGCCATGGCTGTCCCTAACCCTCTGCTGGATCCTTGGACATGTCCTCTGTCCATGAGGTACCTGGATTTCCCCTTTGCCAGGAGGGTGGGCGACAGCTGAGCAGCAGCAGATGCCACCAGATGGTCACCACAATGAGACACCTGGCTAAACGGGTAACGGGGAGGACACTGGAGCCCCTCATTTGCTAAGTGACTCCCTGCACTGGTCCCAAGGGGAGTGAGCTCAGGATGGTGGCACTGCGCTGCTGCCCACAAAGTCTCCAGGACCCTTGCAGCACTCTGGGACACCTGCACTGGCTCTGTCACAACCGTCTGTGGCCACAGTCACAGCCTGAGTTTCCCCCTGAGAGTGGCTGAGCGCTCATACCTCATCACAGCGATGCTTTCTCAAGGGGAGTTGGAAGATCAGGCTCGGAAAGCACTTAAGCACTTTTTGAGCCTGCTTTCCCAAAGCCCCCCAGAGCCCATCGCTGTGATGTGTGGTGAGTGCTCAGCCCCTCTGCCGGGGCCTGCCTCCCCCCTTCCTCCCACTCCCATCAGTCAGAGATGCCCCAACACACTCTGCGACAAATAAGAAGTTGTTGCGATACCTTTGACTTTAAAGTAGGAGAAATAACTCCCCTGTAACGTGATCTGCTGTGTCTTTGTATTCCCAAGCGTGTCTCCCCGGATCGGGGCTGGGGCTCTGATTTAATATTCTCATGGAAACAGTGCCCTCATCCAATTACCACGGGGATTTCAGTGCAGGCAGCCGCTGAGCCGCCGGTAGCCCCCAGCACGGGAATGAGCCCCACGGGGGGCCAGGCCCACGGTGACCTCACTGGGGCCACCCCAAAAGTGCTGCAGGGGGTCCCGAGTTAATTTGGCACCCCAGATAGCGGCTGTGCCAAGGACTGGGTTAGACTGGGAAGCACTGGTGGGAACTGGGAGAGCAAAGCAAAGGCGAAGCGTCGCTCCAGGCGGCGGCAGAGAGCTCTGTGGGAAACATCCCCGGAGATTTCCACTTACCGCGGGAATAAAATCCTTCTGTTTCGAACTGGAATGCCTGCTGCTCTGCATCCCCCTCCAGCCACGGAGGCTGGATGCTCCCTGGTAATCCTGCATCATTTATTTTCATTGGCTGACAGAAAAAAGTGCCGTCAGAAAAGCGATGTTAGCTATGCTGGCTGGCATAGAAAATGTTGCTTTAATTGTATTTTATTTGGCAATAAGAAAGGAGAAGCAAGAACAAACCCTCCAGATATCCCCTCTCTCCCCCCATTTAAAATTTCAATTTTGTAATTTTATGACAATGTTTCTGATAAAATTACCAAAGCACATTGAAGTGAGAGAAGTAATTTATCCTTTTCAGTGGCACATGATCTTTGGACACATTTCCCAGTCTATATATATTCAGACAGTTGGGAAAAAAAAAAACCCAAACAAACTTGTTTGGTTCTTTTCCCTGTCAACTGTTATTCTTCAACAACAAACCCCACTATTTTTTTCCAACCCTTGTTTTCTGCTTTCTGATCTGTAAAGGCGAAATCAGGGAAGTATTGGACAGCCCATCTGAAAAAACCCTCACGGAGCAGCCCCACTTCCTTCAGCCCAGGCCTGGCCATCACACCATGTCCTGCTGTGATTTTACACTTTCAAGGCCATTTTCCCTGAAAATTTCCCTTCCATCCTATTCCCAAAGAAACTATGTCATTGATTTACTGTTGAAATTGGAGGAAGAGGCTGGCTCGTGCTCTGCCTGTCCTGATGCTGATGCCAGCTGGGAGCTGCACGGGCTGGCCACGATTTGGGGGTTCCCTGACCTTTTCCCAGCATCTCCACGAGTCAGGAGGATAAAACCTTCAAGACTAACATGACATTTAGAAACAAAACCATTGATACATAAACCTGAGGGTTTCCTCTGGGCCACCTGCAATCAAAGACTCTGAATCTTGGCCAACCAGCCCGGCTCGGTTCTCCCACCCAGCCAAGCATCCCGAGCTTCCTTCCAGCATCCTGCAGATTTATTTGCTGCATAAATCCCCGCTCCCACCCAGTGTGGCAGCGACGCCTTCAAAGCACCGGGTGTTCCATGCAGAGTGGGGGGGGCTTGGGAAGGGGTTAATGGGTGGGCAGAGGCAGTGCTGGGGAGTTGCTAGGAGACTTGGGGCTTTGGGATGCTGGATGTGATGCTCAGCCAATGGAGGAGTCCTCTGAGGAGTAAATCTGCTAATTTGGGCGTCACTGACTGCCGGGGCTAGGGGTGGATGTGGGTGCTGAGCAGAGCTGACCCTGACCCCCTCCTCCCAGCCCCACACTGATGCTTTCCCATGCTGCTCCTGTGGTTTCAATTAAACCACTGAATTAATCTCTCGCAATAAACTCAGCTGCTATTGTAGTTTGCTTTGGGATTCATCATCACTTTTGCAGCAAATACAGCAATTAAACAGAGCGGTCTTGGTAGCTCAGGAGGGAAAGCTGGGCTCCCCCAGGCTGGTGTTTGGGATTGGGGTACCCAGGCCCCCCCAGGGTTAGTTTTCACCAGCCCAAAGCCCTTTCTGGGGGCTGCTGAGAGCCAGGGAGCTCAAGGAGGCACCACTGCCCCCCCTCACCTGCATATGCTCCTCCAGATGGCCCAGGCTGCTGCTCTCCATGTGGGAAAAGGTTTTAAATTAAAATCTTCCCTGTGTTTTTTGGCGATTTTTTGGCTGGGTTTCTTTCCCCTCACTTTCCAGCTCCCCGGCCCATTTTCCATCACTAAGTGTAGAGGGAGTGGCAGCACGGTGGAGCTGGGTGGGCACAGGGGGGTCTCCAGCCAGGGTCCAGACCCACAGAGGCAGCCGTGCACCCCGCAGTGAGCCCCTCTCAGGCTGGGGTCAGCCCTATCTCTCCACAGCCCTCCTTGGCTGTGGGGAAGCTGAATTGTTCCTCTCTGGAGAGCCCTGCTGACCCCCCCAAATAGCCCCTCTCATCAGCACTAATGTCCCCCCGTCACCATCCCCCGCCCTGCCAAAAGGGCAGGAGAGCTCCTTCAGAAGCCCAGCACTCTGGATTTCCATCCTGGTGGGACCTGACCTGGCTCTCCTCCAAACCAGAGCCTTTTCCCACCCATCAGCTCCTCATGATGACCCCCTCATCAAGTGTAGAGCCCCTAAATTTGCAGGGATGGGATGGGATGGGAATGGATGCAGCCTTCCTGCTATCCACAAGCCTGGCAGAGGAGCAAGACCCACACCAGGGCAGGATCTGGCCCCTCCAGGGACCCTGGGATGCCAACTTTTCACAGAAGCAGTGGATTACAGCACATCAGCTCCAATCAATACTTTGCCGTGGCAGAAAGCAAAGGGAAAAGAGGAACAAAAAGAGGTTTCTCATTTGCAGGGGATTTGGGGCTTTTGTTGTGTTTGGAGGGAGGAGGAAAAAAAAGCTTGAGAAAGGGCTGGGAAGGAAGGGCTGGGGTGGGGGAGAGAGAGCAGCCCCCACCCCTCTGGGACACTGCTGTAGGGTGAGACCCTCTGAAACACTCGGGATGCCTGGGAGAGCATATGGGCATGGGGTGGGGATGGGATGGGTACAGGGTGGGCCTGGGGTGCTCCATCTCCACCTGGCACAGAGGGTTGGATTCTTTCTGCCCCAGACCATGACATCTGCAGCAAAGCCCTCCCTGGCTGTGGCCCCCCAAGAGGGGCAAAAGGTGGAGGAGAGGGTTTGGCAGAAGGGAGAGAGGAGAAAAAGTACTCAGCCCCTGGTCTGGTCCTGGTGAGAGCCTCACAAAGTACAACCAGGCTTAGAGATGCTCTAGACAAAACAGGGGTGTTAAAGGAGGGGTTTTGGAAATCCAGATATCTTGCAGGGAGAAGAGCAGAAGTGATGCCCCAGGAGCTGCTGCCGCTGACCCCGTGCTGGCTGCAGCCCAAGACCTCTTTGTGGGTGGTTTGTCTCATTGTCTGAGCCATCGATTCCTCCCGTGGAAGAAAAGGCCCTGACACAGCGAGCGGTGTCCTGCCGTGTCACTCAGCGACGAACAGAGCACTCAGCCCTCGGGAGAGACGCGCCTTCCCCGGCAGCCGAAACGGCCTTTCCTGCTGAACGAGGGGGACCGGGGAGCCTACCCAGGGCAGTGCCGGCAGCAGGAGCTGCGGACACCGTGGGCTGCCCCGCTCCTATGCAGGGACCCCCTAAGAGCCAAACTCCCAGCAGGGAGAGCACCCAGCGGGGACCTGGCAGGGTTTTGTCGCTCCGGGTCAGCGGCCTGGTGAAGGACCGGCGAAGGACCATCCGGGCACCGCGGCGCTCTCCCCACGGCTGCTTGGGATGAGGCTCACGCGCCTCCTCTGCATTCTGCGCTCTCGCCGGCGCGGGGACGGAGAGCTTTGAAGGAGCTGCCCTTTCATTATTAATATGATGATGATGTCTGACGCCGTGCGTGTGCAGCGACGGCTCTGCCTCCCGTGGCTCCCTGCCAAGGAAAGCACACGCTGTTCCTGGGGGAGGGCTCGGTGTCCCCCCCAGCCTTTCCCCAGCCCCGGCACCGCTCCGTGTCTCGGACAGTCCTGCCCTGCACGGCCCCTCTCTGGGCTGGACCCGCGGGACGTGGGGTGCTCTCACCAGCTCTGGCCCCTGGCACCTTGGGGATGCAGACCGAGTGTGGCTGGACACAGCAAGGAGGGTAAAGTGCCACCGAGCCCTGTCTTGTGGCGTCCCACTCTCTGGAGCGTCCTGTCCCCACGGCGGGCACAGAGCTGACCCGAGCCCTGCCCGACACCCGCCCTGCAACTCCGCTCACTGTCTTGGACCACAACGTAGAAGACAGTGTCTGAAATGTTTAAAAAATGCTCGGTTTAAAGCTTGGGTCTGATCCTGTGTTGCTTCAGTCATTTTCTTCCCCCAGGCCAAGCCGGGACCTCGGGGCAGTGCGGGCAGAGCCGGCTTCGGGAGGGGAAACGCTGCCAGGAGCCGCAGCTCCCAGCAGGACCCGCAGCCTCCCGGCATCCTCACATCAAACCTCTCTCCCGTTTTTGCCCTCGGGCCACAGCCTGAGACATGAATCATCCTCTCCGATGCCTATCGATCGGGGCTGGGCTGCTGACAGAACCCCCTCCTCACCCCCTCCCGCGTCAGCCCCCGGGGGGGAAGAGCCCGTGCCCATCGGTGCCCAGCCACCGCCGTGTGCCCAAGTCGAGGTGCACCCCGAGCACACAACCCCTCCCGACACAGCCTGTGGAGCTGGATGCAGGGCTGTGGGGCCGTGGGTCTCAGCTGGCCATGGACGCCCTTACCCACGTCCCCAGTTCCACAGCTACAGCCGGACCCTGTGACAGGCAACATGAGGTGACACGGCTCGGCGTAAGTCAGTGATGACTGAGCCCGGGCAGGGCTCACCCTGAGCATCTCTCAAGCTCCCAAAAACACGGCCCTCTCTGCCAGGAAGGCAGCCTCCATCCCGCTCACCGCATTGCTTGGAGACCGGCAACTGGGAGCAGCACTGGGGCCCGGAGGAGCCGGACCCGGCACCCGCACCCCGCAGGCAGCCCTGTGTCAGGTGCAGCGGGGACGCCCCGCACACGGCAGGGCTGCGAGGGGCCAGCCCTGCTGGCACACCCCGGCCGGCAGGCTCCCGAGCATCCCATCCTGCACCACCTCCGCGATTCGGCTGTGGGTTATGTCAAGGTATGTTGGATTGCAAATTAACCGTCAGCCCGCTGCACGGTCCCGGCTCCATCTGCAGAAAATGAGTTGCTGGACTTGGAGAGTGTCCAGTTGTGCAGCTCGGCGTGCCTAACGCCCAGGGCTGACAAGCCACTGAATCACTCCTCCCCGCGCTGCCAGGCCACATGAAGCCAAGATGCATTTCTTTTTAATGATAAGTTTTTATTGTTTGGAGTTCAGCTTAAACAGCTTCCCGGGGGCCGGCGCCTCCTGCTTCCAGCACGGCCGAGTGGAGCGGGGAGCCGAGCCCGGCTGGTGTGGGCACACCGAGCACCAGTGGCACGAGTCGGCCGGACTCAGCTGTAAAGGCAAGTCCTTGAAAACCGTCCGTGGGGAAGGAGCTGGGCTGCCAGCCACGAGCATCGCCCGGTAAATCCACACAAAACATCTCTGCAGCCAAAGGCAGGATTTGCACCTGGCCGGGAGACAACGCACACACCCCACACACGGGTACGGACTGCTTGAGGCAGCGCCTGTGCTTCCCTCCCCTCCCCGGAGAGCTCTTTGGGAACATTTGCCAGCCCAGCACGCATCCAGCTCTCCCCAAAATAGGGTGTGTGTCCTGGAGAGAAGCTGCTTGGACCCCTCGTCCCCCACACATAGCATTTGCCACCCCTGTGCCACACCTGCCCCCACGGGCAGGCAGCCCCCACCCCAGGGAAGCCACATGGGAGCTCTTGGGAGGTCCCGACTGGGGCTGAGCTCCAGGGACAGAGACCCAGGGGTGTTTGTAGGAGCCACTGTGCCGCCTGCCCAGGGGACAGCCTCATGCTGCAGGACAAGGGGCTGCAGGGCTACCCGGGAGGTTTCCCAGGGGATTCTCAGCATGGGGAGAGAACTCAGCCTCCCCCCAGCCGGATTGAAGCAGCGCTGAGCCATCGCTGCTCTCACGATGCTCCTCTGAACGTCTCAGCAACGCTCCTGCCCGCAGGTCAGACAAGTGGCAAATAAAAGATTTACGGGAGGTGCGGCAAAGCTCTGGGAAGGAACACCACATCCACACGGGAGCGGCGGCACATCAGGCCGGGAGGGACTCCTGGCACGCAGGGTTTTGGGCTGGGAACGCTGGGGTCTGGGCATCGCTGTGACCCTGGAGGGGGTGGGGGGGGCTGCTGCCTCTCCTCGCCAGCACCAGCTTCCCACAGTGCGCCGGGCTTTGCCCAGAGCCCCCCAGCACTTTGGCTACCCTTGGGCACAAAGCTTTGGGGGCTGGCAATGCCAGTGCCACCCCCTGCCCCCGCCCAGCACCCTGCCCATCCCTGCCCACCGATGGGACTGAGCCCCACCAGCTCGGGGTGTTCCACGGGAGGATGTAGGGGCGTATCTTTGGAAAGGGGGTGAGCGGGTTCCGGGGGCATCCCCCCCTCTCCCCCCGGTCCCCTGTAGCATCCCCGATCCCGCTGGAACCAGCCCCCGCCTTACCTGCTGCCGCTCCTCCAGCTGTGCTGCCACATCTGGGCAGCTGCGGAGCCCGGGGCTGGAGCGGGGGTTCGG
>WEIT01008479.1:0-13612 GCA_013389985.1 Dryoscopus gambensis | reverse complement strand
CCCTCCTCTGCCCCCACCCACCCCCATGGCCATTGCCAGACCCCCAAAGCCCGTGCGGGTTTGACCCTACCTCTGGGTGTGGGACGGGTCTGTCCAAGGAGGGTGCTGATGGTGTGTCTGTGTCTCTGCCTGCAGAGGATGAGCTGTGGGTACATCCTGTGCACCGTCCTGCTCTCGGTGGCCGTCCTCCTGGCGGTGACAGTCACGGGGGCCATCCTCTTCATGAACCACTACCACACGCCCGTCACCGAGTCGCCCCCCGTCATCAGCACCAACCCCGAGGAAGCCAACGCGCTGGTGACCATCGAGAAAGCCGACAGCTCCCGCATCAACATCTTCATCGACCCCAACTGCCCCAGCGCTGCCGGCACCCTGGGCCGCATGGAGGGGCTGCAGACCTCCCTGCTGCGCGCCGTCACCGACCACGACGCCGAGGCCAAGGCCACCAAGAGCCAGCAGAAGGCCCTGCTGGTCACAATGGCGGACGAGGTGGCCAAGCTGCTGACCCACGCCGCGCAGCTGCGCGCCGACTGCGACAGCCTCAAGAAGGGGCACAGCGCCATGGGGCAGGAGCTCAGCGCCCTGCAGGGAGAGCAGGGCAGGCTCATCCAGGTGAGCCGGGGCTGGCAGGGCCGGGCAGGGCTCCCTGTGGGTAGAACACCCTGACCCAATGTCCCCGGGGGCGTGGCTGCTTGCAGCCCCTGCCCACAGCATCCAGGGGAGAGCTCCAGCAGAAGGAGCCGAGGCTGAAGGCCGGTGCTTGGGAACTGGAAGTCGGAAAGTATCTCCCTGCCAAACCAGCCCAGTGCCAGTGAGCTGGGTGTGCAGCCTCCCACACTGATGTCTCCCAGCTCCAGGTCCAGTTTGAGGGCTCCAGTCAGCGCCAAGCACAGCACAGAACCTTCTCAAGGACAGTTCACGTAGCAGTCAGCCCCCCCCTTTTCACAGTTCCCCAAATTTCCCAGCCAGTGACCTGTGTTGAAATGCTTACCTGAGTACGCCAGGGGCCTGCCAGGTGTTGTAGCAAGATCCAGGGCATGGCTGGATGCTCCATGCCTGACCCTCCTGGTACTCAACTCCCTCTGTCCAGAGCTGCCTGGGTTTCACTGCTTCACTTCGCTCCCCATCCTGCTGCTCTGCCACGGCCACCCCGTGTCACTCTCCCAGCCTGGGTCACCTCGGGGAACGATGAAGAGCTGGCGGCTACCTCAGGACACGGCTATTCCTGCCGCCTCCGCCCTCCTGCCCTTTGCCCAGAGATGGTCTTTATCCCGTGGGGTGGCAGCACCAATGCACCCAGGTTTGGGGATTTGCCACCTATCCCTGGTGGCAATAGGTGCTTGTCCAGACCCTGGCCCCTGCCAAAAAGCAACAGAGACATTTTATGGGATCTGCTGTGGATTTATGTCCCCACCAGCCCGTCCATACCCTGGCATTGCTGAGCGGTGGGAGCAGGCAGAGTGGTCAACGGGCTGGGATGTGGAAGGGATTTATCCATTTAACCACAATTCCATGTCCTCCCCATGTGTCCCCTGCCCGCAGCTGCTCTCGGAGAGCCAGACCAACATGGCTCGGCTGGTGAGCTCCGTCAGTGACGTCCTGGACACGCTGCAGAAGGAGCGCGGCGGGGCCCGGCCCCGGCTCAAGGCTGACCTGCAGCGAGCACCGGCCAGGGGAGCGCGGCCCCGGGGCTGCTCCAACGGTGAGCCTGCATCCCTGCCAGTCCCTGGGGAGAGGGGTGTGCCTGGGGCTGCTCGTCGGAGGGAGAAAACCACCCAGGATGGGGTAAACCATCCCGGAGAAGGGATTTAATACACTGCAGGGGCTGGCAAGGAGGTGGAGAAGGAGGGAAAGGGGAAGGTGTGTTCTGGAAGGGGGCTTTTCACCGTGCAGCTCCTCGGTGGACCTAGTTGTCCATAAACCAGCCCAAAAGCCTCTTCACACCCCTGCAAACTCATCTGCTCTCCACAGAGCGTAGCAGGGGCGCAGGCAGAGCAAGGAGCCACCACTCACATCCGTCGGGTGTGAAGGGTGGCCCTGCATGGGCCCAGCACAAACAGTCACACTCCTCAGCGCTGGGTTGAGATGCAGCTGAGTGAGTCTGTCCTGGAGCTGGGAGCACATGCCCACAGCCTCCCTGGGCATCGGCTCTCCCTTGTCCCCATCTGGGCCCCAGCTTGCCCTTGCCATCACCACGGACATGGGGTCAGTCCCTACCAGCTCCTGAGGGGTCCCCATGGTGGTTGCATCCTCCTGGGCACTGCTCACCCTGAGCATCGGAGGAGAAGAGAGGGAAAGAGCAAAGCAGCACCAAGCTGCCGACTAGAGCTGGAAGCAAGGTTGGGAGCCTGGGAGAAACAGCAAGGCATTAAATTAGATCATTAATTAACCAGCTTTCCCCTCGTCCCACCCCATCCCAATGCCACGCTGCAGGCTCCCGGCCCCGAGACTGCTTTGACATCTATGCGAGTGGACAGCAAGAGGATGGGATTTACTCCATCTTCCCCACGCACTATCCCGACGGCTTCCAGGTCTACTGTGACATGACGACGGACGGGGGCGGCTGGACGGTGAGCGGCCACCACGCTGGGGACACGGGGTGATGCCACCACCCGCCACGGGCTGGCCCTGCGCTGGGGTGCTGGGGGTGGGAGATGTCGCTTTGGACACTCAGATGTGTCATCAGGATGGGCAATAAATGTCAGGGGGGCCTGGCTGTGCACCCAGAGCTTCCCAGTGGTGCCGCCAGAGCCCTGAGCTGGAGCCCAGTCCCTGCCCTGGACTGGGCAGCATGGCTGGAGCTGGAGGAGGGTTTCAGGCAGGGGGCTGGATGCCATCTCTGGAATTTGTCCTTCTCAGCAGGGCTGGGGCATGGCTGGGGCGCAGCGTGGCTGTGGCTGTGCCATGGGGCATGTGGCTGTGCTTTGCCTCGTGGACCCAGTGAGCCGGTGCTGGGGCTCAGGGCAGGCCCCAAACCCGGCACGTTTGGCCTCATCTAAGGCCGGGGTGCCCGGGGCACCTCGGCTGCTGCGCTGATTCACTCCCTGTCCGATTCACTCCCTGTCCGATTCACTTTGCCACGGCGCCTGCGATGGCCCTGTAATCACAGCAATGGGGGCGGGGAGCGGGGGGATGGGGGGACACGGCGCTGCCAGCCCCGAGCCTGGAGCCCCCCCATTGCCCCAGGGATCACTTGGGTGCCAGCAGCCCCCCTACCCTGAAGGGCATCACTTGGTGTGCCCGTGGGACAGAGAGGGGGTCCCAGGAGGCGGTGGGGTCTCCCCAGGAGGGGTGGGCAGGCAGCCTCTGCCCTGAGGACACGCTGGGTGAGCCGAGCTGGCCAGCACCCCTCCAGCTGGGTGCTCTAGGAAACAAATCCCCACGATCTGATTCCCCTAAGCAGCTTTGAGTAGGGCCAAGAGGGAGCTTAGCCCCCCTGCCCTCAGGCACTTATGAGCCTTCGACCTCCCAGAGCCCACCCCGGGCAGGAGGAACCTGTGGTGTCTGGGTGGTACCAGCAGCTCCAGTGGGGAAACTGAGGCACGGCACAGCCCCGGGACCTCAGCTCTTGGCGGCTCAAAGAGGGAAAAGGGGGGACCCTTCTGGCTCCTCAGGGTGCGGAGGGTCCTTGCAAACCCCGTGCACAGTCTGCACAGCCTCCACCAGCCCCAGCCATGCCTGAAGAGCAGCCCAAGGTGATTAGCGAGACACTCAGAGGCTTATTTAAAGCTGCTGCAGGCGGGAGGGCTCGGGCTGGGCTGGGGAGGGGGCACAGCGAGTGATTCCAAGCCCGGCAGCACCGAGAGGTCTGGGAGGGGAGTGGCTCAGACACCTCGGCTCTGCCCTGCCGTGATGGGGCGAGGAGCCAAACCAGGGGCTCAATCCAGAGACAGCCAGAGCAGGGTGGAGGGTGCTCACCCCAGGCTCCTGTTTCTTGGGGCTGCTCTGCAGTAGAGGGTCCCAAACCTTCCAGCCCCTCGGGTGCAGGGACTGTCTCAGCCATCTCCCAGGGGCTGGAGGTGTGGGGATCTGGCTGATCCAGGCTCCAGGTAAACCATGGCATGGCTGGGTGCCGTGGTGCAGAGCCTGGGAAATTTCCCTTCCTTCCTTTCCTTCCTTCCTTCTTTCCTTCCTTCCTTCCCTGCCCCCCCCCCTCCTCCTCCTCCTCCTCTCTGGAGCGATTACTCCTGACATTTGGGCTTATTTGCATGTGGGTGGGTGGGTGGAAGCGATGGCAGCAGCTGAATCAATTTTGACTCGGGAGCTTGGGAGCTGCTGAGCTCAGCTTTAGCCTGCCTGGACAGCTCAGAGGCCACGGGGAGCGGGGCAGGGGGAAGAGCGCAGCCCCCCAGTGTCCCCACGGCATGATCCCCAGAGGCAGGGTCCTGGTTGCTCCCTGTCCCCCTCCTCAGGAAGGCTGAGCAAGGCCCAGCTGTTTTGTCCCCCCTCGGTCCTGCCCACCTGCAGCAGGGCCCCGTTTGCAGCTGGTGGGGATGTGGATCTGGGTCAGTGCCCACCGGTGCTGGTGGGAGCATCCAAATCCTGTGCCCAGCACTGACTGTGGTTGCAGTGACTGCCCTGTGACTGCCCAGCCCAGCTCCCCGCTCCACACTCACCTCTGGAACTTTATTAAAGTAATAACAGGATGACAGAGGTCATGGGGGGCTCAGTATCCCAGGAGGCCTCAGAAAGTTGCCTTTCCATGTGATGTTGTCTTCAGAATGTCTTTGCAAGTGCCCCATGCTCCTCCCAGTGCCCCTGAGCCTCCATTGCTGCTCATCTGGGGCAAAATCCCCTGGGATCAGCATCTCAGTTCCACAAGCAACCTCTGTGTACCTCGGCATCATTTCCACGTCCAGTGTGTATTGGGAAATGGTGGGAAGGTCAAAGGATGCAGAAGAAAAGGCTGTGCCAGCAGGACAGGGGCTGTGGTAATATTAAGTGACAGCTCCCAGCTTCAGGGGCACCTGCTGTGCTGGGACACTGGTGGGGACAGCTTCACCAACCTGGTCGTGCCTCGCTGGAGGGGGCCTGGAGAGGGATGGGGGCTGAGCAGACACCGATGCACTGATGCTGGGCTGGGGTAAACCGAAGGCAGGGGGTGAGAGGAGCCTGGAGAAACAGGTGCTGTTTCCAAAGGATGTGATTTATGTGTCACCACAAACGGGGACGAGACAATTCTGCTGGCAGGGCCAGGCAGGAGCAGTTCCTGGGGTGGGCAGTGCTGCCAGCTGTGGTGCTCACGGGCTGTCCCACGGGATCGGCACTTCCTGGAGACTGGCTCTGCAATGCTCAGAGTTTTCTCCCTGGCTGAGCCCAAAGGTGGTCTCCCCGCTGTGACAGGGCTCAGAGGACACCTTGGGGACAGGGCTGTGGGATCTGTGCCATGGCTGCCAAAACCGGGCCAGGAGCCTGAGCACTGAGGTGGTGGAGAAGTGGTGGCTGAGCATGTCCCCAGACTGGGGAGTTTCGAGCCCACCAGGAGTTTGGTGGAACTGAGGGAGAGGAGGCTGCCAGTGCCATGACAGGCACAGGTTGGTGCTCCTGATTTTCTCTGCTTTTAACCCATTTTTCTGGGTTGGTGGCTTTGCAGGAGCCTGTCCCTGCCCCACAGGCATGACTGGGGGAGGCAGAGAACGAAGGAGATAAATATTTCAGCCTTGCCTTTAAAGAAGGGAGGGAAATCCTTTTTGCTTAAGAGGGGGTGATGCATATTTGATGAGGAGGAAAAGAGCAGCGAGGCAGGGCTGGGAGCACGATGAGCCTGCGGGTCACCCCAGCATTCCCAGCATCCCGGCACAGGGGGTGAGCAGGAGGCTCCCACACCCCTGCCTGCACATGGTGGGTGCACAAAAGAAGCACGGAAGGGACTGTGCATGAGAGGAGATGAGGATGGAGCAGAAGACTCGGGAGGATGCAGAACCTCCAGCACTCACCAGGTTTCAGCGACCAATCTGGTTTCGAGCCCCATTGGGGCTGAGCCTGGTGGGCAGTGCGGCACCGAGGGCTCCTCCAGGGTGATTCCTGAGCCGTGTCAAGGCTCAGCCAACGGAGCCCTGTCCCCCATGGGCACCACTCAGGCAATTGGCCTATTTACAGCCGTGGGTCAAAGCCGATTAAGAGGGAGCACTGGTGCTGCACCCACCGCCTTCCCCACGCGGCAGTGCCGGAGTCGACGCTGGCCAGGGAAAATCAGCTTCAGGCCCCTGTCCAGCCACGCTGTCCCCCTTTCCCAGCAAGCCTAAAGAAAGCCCCTTTAAACGGGCTTAACCACAGCTTCTCAAGTGCTCAACGCAGGGATAAAAATTAAGGCTCTAATTCTAGAAGGTAAGTACAGCAGGATCAGAGCTGTGCCATGCCGAGGAGTGTACCGGAGCCTCAGCCGGCACACACAGCCCCAAAAATGCCCGTCTGGGGAAGGGCAAACCAGGGAGAGGTTCACAAGGTTGTTCGGTTTCACGTGCCAGGATGTAAACCCGGCACGGGCAGGAGGGCAGGAGCGGCCAGGGGAAGCAAAGCATGGTGTCTTCCCAGCTGACTTCAGGGTTCATCCTCATTCTCCAATCCTGGGATGCTGGAAGCTCAGCTCGGCAACGCAGCCGAGCTCTGAAGATGGGGTCCTCTGGCCCCTGGGCTGCCAGAGCATGGGATGGCTCTGCCTAAATCACCAAGTGCCCCAGCTGTCCTCACCACGGCCTCGGGAGTGAGGAGCTCGGTGGGAGTGGGGCAAGCTTGCACAGCCAACTTTAATGCAATTAATCCACGGCTGGAGGCTTAATTAAGTTCAAATGGTCGGGCGTGAAGCAGCATTTTCTGGATCACCATCAATATATCAAACCCAAAACTATAGATAAAAGGGGATGAAACACACAGAGCACACACGCCGATGAGCAGATGGGAGAGGAAAAGGGAAAGGCTCCGAGCAGAAAAGCTGCGCTGAGCCCCGGGATCTGGCTGGGATCTGGGGGCTCTGCAGGGCTCGGGGCGGTCAGTGCCCCTCAGTTAATTTCTCTGGGTGACTAATGAGGCTGTCACAGAGATGATGCTTTATGATGGGGTGGCTGCCCAGGAGAGCAAGGAGGTCCAGGAGGAAGAAACCAGCTGCTGGGTTTTACACAGTTCCGAGCACCCGCTGTTGGCAGCAGAGCTCGCACTGACCTGGGCAGCACGAGCTGCAGGACAGACCTGGGGCCACCCCGGCCGTGCCTCTCCCACGTGCAGCAGCAGACCCGGGCTGTTCGGAGGCAGGTGCAGGGTGCCCACCACTGCAGGGACACCCGATGACTTCCCAAGGAGCTGCAGGTTCCCTGAGCTCTGCCCACATTCCGGACAGAGGATCCTGTGAAGGGTTTTATCCGAACCCCACCCACCCCTGGGAGCCGGCAGGTAACGATCCAGCGTTTCCCCGGGGACCTCTCCCCTGCATCCCTGTGTAATCACTGAGCCGACAGGGTTTAATTTGTGCCTGTGTCTAATTAGGCGGTGGCAGGGAGGGGTGGGCAGCACGGTGGGGAGCAGAGGGGTTGCCTGGGGCACGCAGGCTGGGAGCAACCCCGCAACTGATGCCCTTTGTGTCTCCCCAGGTGTTTCAGCGGCGGGAGGACGGCTCTGTGAACTTTTTCCGTGGCTGGGAAGCCTACCGGGACGGCTTCGGGAAGCTGACAGGAGAGCACTGGTTAGGTGTGTGGGGCCGGCTGTGCTCGATCCTGGGCAGGCTGGCAAAGTCTGGGCTCCCCTGGGCAGGTCTGGGGTTTCCTTTGCGATGGAGGGGACACTGAGACCCCCCGGGACAGCACCCATGCCCTGGGAGTGACGGGCTGGGCAGACAAGGAGGGGCTGTTTGCCCCCGAGCTGAGCACGTGCAGCCAGAGCAAGCGATAGAAAGTGCGAACTGGTCCCTGTCCCACCCTGCACCCCCTCCCCAGGGACCCCTGGCCATCCCATCCCCATGGAGTCCCCACACTCACCCCTTTTCCCTCTGCCAGGGCTGAAGAGGATCCACCTGCTGACGGTGCAGGGCAGCTACGAGCTCCGCATCGACCTGGAGGACTTTGACAACGGCACCGCCTTCGCCCACTACGGCAGCTTCGGCGTGGGGCTCTTCTCCGTCGACCCCGAGGAGGACGGGTACCCCATCACCATCGCCGACTACTCAGGGACAGCAGGTAGGGCAGCGGGACCGGGGGGCACACGGGCCCATGGGCAGGGGGAGCCCACAGCCACCAAAGCCCCTCGCTGGGGTGCTCCTCTGGCAGCAGCCCCGGCTGCATCCCTGCGGCCCCAGGGAGCTGGAGGCACGAGCAGGGCTGCAGTTGGGCATCTGCGGGAGGAGCCCCGTTGTCGGAGCCCCACTGGGGTGCCCGGGGGAGCCCCACGGGGCAGGGACCTGGCCCAAGGGCAGGAAGTGCCCATCAGGCCTCCTTTCCCCTGGGACAGGTGACTCTTTCCTGAAGCACAACGGGATGAAGTTCACCACCAAGGACCTGGACAACGACCACTCGGAGAACAACTGCGCCGCTTTCTACCACGGCGCCTGGTGGTACCGCAACTGCCACACCTCCAACCTCAACGGGCAGTACCTCAAGGGCCACCACAGCTCCTACGCCGACGGCATCGAGTGGTCCTCCTGGACCGGCTGGCAGTATTCCCTCAAGTTCACCGAGATGAAGATCCGGCCCATCCGGGAGGAGAATTAGCTGATGGCATGAGCCTCCCCCCACCGTGCCCAGTCCCCTGCTCTTCCCCACCGCCCTGCGGACCCATTCCCTCAGCCGCCATCCTCCCCATCCTCTCTGAGGGCTTGCCCACCTCTGAGGGGCCCCTGGGGAGCACCTGCTGCCACTGAGGGTGACTTTAGCTCCTGGGCACCCACAGGCATTGCCAGACCTTTGCTTCCCACTGCCATGGCTCCCCTGCAGCCAGAACGAGTGTCCTGGCCAGAGCGTGACCCACGGCCCCTGCTCATGGCTGGGGCAGAGAGGATGCAGGGATTTGGGCAGAGGTGCCCAGCAGGGTCCCGCAAGGAAGGGAAGGGGCTGCCTGGAGGGAGGGAGGGATGCAGCAGCCCAGACAGGCTGAGCGCCTCAGGTCACCTCTGCTCTGGACACCGATACCTGGCAGTGGGCTTGCCAAGCTGGCAAGGGACTGGGGGCACTTGCCATGGGGAACCCCAGGCCCCCCAAACCCCCAGGACCGGGATGAGGCTGCTGCTCCACAGCTCCAGCTCCCCCCATGGTGCTACTGGTGATGGGGAGGGCTCAGCTGGGTCAGCCTGACCGTGCCAGCAATTCCCTCTCTGGACTGGAAGACGCTCTCCTCCGGCCCTGCAAGAGCAACGCAGCTGGGGAGGGATGACCACCAGCTTCTCAGTCCCTGTTGTCCCTGTCCTGGCTCCCAGCAGGTCGGGACACCCCAAAGTGAGCCAGCACAGTGCTGCAAGGACGCACACCCAGAACCAAGCACAGCACGGAGCTGTTTTGGCAGTGCTGGGGAAACAGGGATCATAACAATGAAGAGGAGGAGGCGAGGAAGGCTCACTTCCCACCACAGCTCTGCCTGCATTTCACAGCCTCTCCCTCCCACCCAGACCCATTCGGATTCATGCCAAACTTTCACCATCCAAAAGCTGTGACCTTGCCCCAAACCCTTAGGGCAGCACAGCCGTATCTCCCCGTGAGCCCCCTCCACTCGCTGCTGGCCTGGGCACCCTCATTCCTTTTCACCCCGGCTGAGCCGCGGCTCTGGCTCGGCACCTGCAGATATCCAAAGCCTTTCATTTCCTCAAATCCCGTTAAGGTTTTGCAAAAAAAGAAGCCCCGAGTGGGGCTTAGCATCTGCAGGGCCCTGATAACCGGGCGGCAGCACCAGCCGGCCCAAGCAGGAGCTGCCATGGGGTGCGGGACTGATGTCTCCTGCTGGCTCCCTGGAAGGACTCAAACGGGGGATTTTGTCCAAAAAAAAAATGAGAACCAAATGTGAGCAGACTCTGAACGGGGAGGGGAGGGGACAGACGGAACACTGCCACCCTTTACATCATTTTCTGCCTGTGCTACAGCAGAGCCCTGGCCCCAAGAAACACCATCGGACGGACGGATGGACTCAGGAGGGGAGGAAAACTCCCGCTGTCCCCATTTCCAGGGGGGCTTAAAGCATGGGGAGATCAAAGGCTCAGCTTCCCAGCTGTGCCAGGTTTGTACTTCCCTCTGTGATTCTTCTTTTTTTTTAAGGCTTCTCCCCTTGGATCTTGTGCTGGACAAGCTCTCTCACCTACTGGGTGAGTCCCTGTCTGTCTGCCCTGACAGGGAAACAGGGACAAATGATGCATTGGGATCACCACAGCTTTTTACTCTGCCAGAGAGATTCTTCAGAGCCCTCAGCTGAGGATGAGCTCTGAGTGAAGGCACCAGCTCTACTCACTCCATCCATGCCCGGAGTAGCTGGTCAGGCCAGCTTTCTGGAGTAATGGGAATTGGGGGAACTCAGCAGTGGCATTTCTCAGCACAACAGCCCTGACAGCTTCCAAGGAGCTTCCTGTGTTCCACTGGACCTCTCCAGAGAGGGTCCTGCCTGCACCCATCTTTACTTTTCGATCAGTTATTTTGGTGGATGAGCTGTAGCTGGGTTTTCTGATGCTTTGGGCAGGAATGCACATGGAGCTGTGTGCCGGGTGGGAAGGCTCATCCCCTCCCCAGACCCCTCCATGGTGTTCTGCCACGCTGGGGAGGGAACGTTGTACATTGGTTTGTCGGTAGCACACCCTTGTGTAACTGCCTGTGTCACCCAGGACCCCCAAGGACTTTGTTTTGACTTGCACGAGAGGTATTTAATCCATGCCAAGACGCAGGATTTCCCAGGATTATTCCCAAGAGCTCACACATCGCCCCATGGCCCCGGATTAGGTTAACCCATCCGTGGTGACACCTCCCTGGAAAGGGGTGGGCAGGGGTGACCGGGGGTTTGGGACATGGCCATGAACCTTCCCAGAGAAGCCCTGGGCCAGGCCGTGGTGTGTAGCAGTGACGTGAAGTCTAGGTCGTGTGTGAGTGTGTCCAACGCTGTACATGTGGACTTTCTAAACTCCTTAATAAAAGGATCTCATCGTTACCCACCGTGTGAGAGCCGTGCCCGCGGCACAGCGCGGGGACACGGCCGGAGGGATCTGCTGTGGTGACAGCAAAGGAAGCGACAGCAGGTCACTGCAGCTCCTCGCTGTGCTGGGTGATGTCTCCTTCCCCGTGCCGGGCTCATGGCATGGCATCCCTGAGAACCTGCTCACCATGCTGGAACCACTCTGCAAAACAAGAGCTGGGGAGACCCAGGGGGCAGAGGAGGCCTCCCGGGGCTCCAGCTCAAACCCAGGCCCTGCAGGACCTTGGGGTGGCCCTGGGGCTGGGACTGGGAGGGTGACAGGTCTGTGTGCCAAGGGCTCTGCTCCCTGCTCCATGGAGAGCACCGAGCGACACCCCCAGGCCCTTCCCGCTGCCCAGGCTCCAGGCAGTCATTTTCCATTCACTTTTACCTCTCCTCCCCAGCACTAATCACCAAGGAGCAGGAATCAAGAGCCTGGAATGCTGCTTCTTCCCAGGCATCCCAGGCACCCCAAGGTGTGCTCAGGGGAGTTCAGGGATGCCGTGGCCCCTCACCTGCCCAATGTCACAGCCTGGCAGGAGCCCTTTTCGGGACAGAGGGTGTCACATCCATTCTGCCATAGCCCAGGTCAGACCTGGGGGGGACAGCAGGGTGCACTGGGGACCATGTTCCAGCACTGATGCCTGTGTGTGTTGACCAGGGAGGGTGGGAGCACTTTGGCATGTCCACGTGGGGCCAGGCCCCGGGCGGGTTTGGGGGTGCAGGGGTCTCCAGGGGTGCCTGTGCACCCACCACACACACGTATGTGTGGGACCCCCAGCAGCCGCACACAAGGACACGCCAGCCAGAGGAGGGGGACACACTTGGGCCCCCAGACGAGACCCTCCCTCCCAGCAGCATCCCTGACAGCTGCCAGGGACACAAGGCCAGCTCCCAGCTGCTCCTCCAAAGGAGGCAGCAAACGAAGGCGGCGCGGTAATGAGTGGCGTTGCTGCACTCCCATTGTGGCAGCTCCACCAACCCCTGCCCCCTCCGTCCCCCTCTTCAGCCCCCTCCCCGTGGATCCCACCCTCTTCTCTCTGTGGCCACACGTCCAAGGGGTGACATGGCAATCAGCGCTGGTGGCTATTTAATGGCCAAAGGCGGGCTGGCCGCTCATCTGGACACAGGGTGGACAGAGAGGTGCCAGGGCTGGCAGCACCGGGCAGTGCGGAGGAGCAGAGGTGAGTGGCCGGTGGCCGTGTGTCTGTCTGTCTATCTGTCTGTCTGTCCCTGCCTGACACCCCTGCCTCGATGGGCAGCACAGCCAGGAGCAGGCAAAGGCTGGTGGGAAGCAGCTGGGGACCCACTGGCACCCCCAGACCCCAGGATGGGACTCAGCAATGATGGGCAAAGGGATGCAAAAAGGGAGAGAGCAGAAGAGAGGGAAGGTGTGAAAAAGGTAGGGAGTGAAGCCCGAAGTGAAGCCTCCGGGCTCAGGGGTGTTGGGAAGGGCAGGCAGGGGCTTGAGTGCACCTGGGGCTGGCGCAGGAGTGAGAAACAGCCCCCTTAGGCAAGCATGGAGCAGACACCCTGGCCGCCAGCACCTGCAGCAGCTTTTAAGGCAATATCTCCAGGTAATAATAATCATCATCATCATCCCGTTTCCTCTTTCTGAGCCTTTGTGGGAGGAGGAAGGGAGGCAGAGCAGCCCTGCCCCTGCCTGAGGCACCGCACGAGGCTCAGGACTCCACTCCCTTCTGCTCTGCTCAGACCCCTCTGCCAAGGCAGCTCCGAGCCCCACAAAGCAGAGGGGTGTCGAGCACCGTCCTCTGCCCCCGGCAGTGCTCTGTCACCCGGGCACAGCGGGCAGGACCCGCTCGTGGGGACGATCAGGGTGATGCTCCCGCCGTGCCCCCCGGAGGAGCGGGCGGCTCTGGAGCCCATCGCCCTGCCCGGCTCTCAGCCCCCTCTGCCCCCACCCCAGCACAGCCCAGCGCTCGGCTGGGAACCAGCGAAGGGGCTGCAAGGCTGGAGTTTGTGAGCACGGACCTGCTGCCGATGAAGGGCAGCGGGTCTCAAGGAGGCAGCGGGAAGCTCAGACCCCCAGCACCTCCGCTGGTGCTGGGTGCTGGTGCGGAGGCTGCAGAAGGAGCAGTGTGTGCTTGGGGGGTTCTAGCAGGGGCGGCAGGGCTGTTCTGGGGGTGCCGCAGCAGGGAAGGGGAACTGCCGAGGGCAGCCCCTGCTGCTGCCTCAGCCGCTGCCCGAGGATGCTCGGTGCTTCACTGACATTCCTTCCCCTTCCTCCAGATGAGAGCACCCTACTCGCTGTCCTGCCTCTTCCTCCTGAGCCTGGGAGCCTGCTTCCCTCCCGGCGAGCGGTGGGAGCCGGGAGACCCCGGGGAAGGGGCTCTGCTCGGGCCCGGCTGGCAAACGGCGGCGGAGGGCCGGGGTCCCGGCTGGAGGGCTGGGGCAAAGCGGCGGCGAAGCGAGGAGCTGGATGCGCTGCTGAGCATCGCCCGGGAGCTGCGGGGATACGGCACGG
>WEIT01008477.1:19103-30652 GCA_013389985.1 Dryoscopus gambensis | reverse complement strand
TAGGGTCAAAGTTGAGTTTCATGTAAGGTTCAAATTTTCCTTTCTCCCCCTGATTTAACTATTCCACTTTCTTCTATGGTTGGCATGGGTTTATTGAGTCACTCTTATGCATGTTTATCCTAAAAGAAAGGCTTTTTTAAAAGTAAAAGGCCCTGCAGAATATTCTAAAGAAGTTCACAATGCTCAGCAACATGTGACAAAGTCAAGCCCCTTCAAAGGGAAAGCTTCTTCCCTACATCTCTCAGGAAGAGTCCTGAGTACTGTGTACTCAAGGGCTACACAGTTGGTACAAAGATCAAATTTCATCCCAAAATAAGGCTAATTCCAACGCTGTTTCCAAAATTAAGACCAAGCTTCTGACTGGTACTGCATAGTATTAGGACAAAATGAGAGTTTTGAAGGTAGGCATAGCTCATAATAGATCTTTGCTTTGAAGACAGCAGGACAGCACTGAGCACCGTGTAAGATACCTCTCTTGCTCACAGCTCCACATTTCGTGCATTAGAATTACATAAAAATAAATTAACATAGGGGTTGTCAAGTCTAGTTTCTCTTCCAGGAAGAAGAGGTAATATTTCCAGCAAAAAAATAATAAGAAGGAAAGGCTACTTGGCCAATCCAAGTTTATAAAGCAGTCAAACAGGATTTGAAAGCTCAGCATCACTATGATAAAGAGGAGCTGTTCTTTTTTTAATGGAAGGTTGAGACTTTGTCTCCAGCTCTTTACAATCTGTTTCCCTCCCTGCCCAGTGCATTAATCTCACTCCCATGCAAGCAGAGCCAGCTGTTCTTCAGCCAATGGCTTCTTCTTGCAGCAATTCTGATTTCCAGTGGCAGCGCAGAAGTGCACACACCGTATGTTCTTTGGACATTTATTTATAGTCTTTAACTGACAGAGCTGGGCAATTATAAAGACATAATGATAATTTGTGAACAGCAAAAAAGGGCTTCTCTTTTTAAATTTGTCCCTTGACAAAACAGAACACCATCTACTTGCAGCAGGCAAGTCATGAACATGATAACTAAAATATGAACAAACCCTACAACCAAATAGCAGCAACAAACTAATCAAAATCATGACCTATTTATGGGTTGATTATAACAACAAAAAATGACTACAAATAAGTGCTGGGTAATTTGTGAACCAAATAAAGGGCTACAATTCTCACATATAAATTGCTGTCAATGAATAATTTAACCAGCTCTAGTTAGAGCCATTTATTTATTAAGAAAGCTCACCAACTGGATCTGGCAGAATGATTTATCTCTATACACAGTGATAAAACCAAGGGAAATCAGTACTGCTGGACATTTTAAATGCTGGGTTTGATCCTCTGGAGCCCCATAGTATAATTTATAACTCTATAGCCTTTACTTTAGATGTAGCCACTCTCATTTAGTACCATTTTAAAACCACTTTGGCCAGTACTGATGACACAATACACAAGGCAGTGAAAAATCAACATTTCTTTGTTTAAATTACATAGAAAAACAGCAAAGGTTTGCATTAGCCTTCTTTGTGTTTAGAGATATTCTACATAGAAAATAACATAAATATGCTAGCAGAAACATATAGCAAACCTTTGAAAAGCTAGCATAAATCCCAGAGTGAACATTAGATTCTTCAAGACAAAACCATGCAATCTTTTAAATCTTTTTTTTAACTTTGCAGAAAAATGTTTCATTAAAAGATTAATAATATAAACTAAGTATTAATTCAGCTATGGTTTTCCTTTATCGGAGGTAGGTGTCACTGCAAAAGCAGAAGAGAGGAAGGTTATAAATTTTATGGTTTACTGTTTNAGGGTTTACTGTTTGACTTTTTGAAACAAATGTTCAAGATCACCATGTTGTTGTTAAGACTGGTGTCTTCCAACATGCATCAGTTCTCCGCTGGTAACTGGTGAGTATCCTATAACTGATCAAAGTTACAGGATGAGTATCCTTGCCTCAAGCATCTTAAAATGACATTGCATAAGGCCATAATGGTAACAAGCTACAGGGAAATAGTTTTAAAACCACTGCAAGGGTGCTTTACAACTCTGTAAAAGTGCACTACACCTTCGTCAAGCAAAGGGATAAAAAACAAAACAATTGTGTTTTCTGTAACAAAAAAAAAAGAAGAAATGGTTTTAAAAAGTGACAACTGTGTGCCACAGTGTATATGCCCCATTATCCACGTGTACTCTGATTCCCCTGTTTCTGTTTTTGAGCTAGAAAGAACTAATACATACAAATAGATTACCTATTACTTTCACAGTTGACTTCTGACTTGAATTACAACTACTTTGGTCCTTATCATTATTGCACTTATATTGTAATTTCTAGACAAAGAAAGTGGTTCTTAACTGAGATGAAAAGTCGGTATCTCCTTTCGACAGAAATTATCTACAGATTACTTCCAAGAACCTCAATGCACTTAAGATAATACAGTCAGGAATAGCACCAAATTGGAAAAAATGCAGCCAACTAAAGCTTTGTTGCTCTCTTCATCACGTATGAAACATATATAAGCATATATATTTGCTTACAGCTTTCAGGTTGGCAACTGCACAGATACTACATCTATTCTGACATCATGCATATTAAACTGTGAAAGCTGCACACTTTGATCAGAACCTGCAGTCTGCCAGGAAAATTACAATATTTCATCAGAGATTTTTAAGTAACAACACACACACGACTTTTTTCTTGCTAAGGCCTTGGGTTGTTTCCTAAAAAAAAATGTAGTGTACTGATTACAAAAACAAAATGTACAAGGTAGAACTGTAACAAAAATCACAGAGTAATCAAATCAGGGAGTACTTTGCATCAGTTTACTCCCATCTAGCAAGACAAAGAAGAAATACAAACTGTTATGATGGCATTCTCAAACTGAGTTTCATGCAAATTTCTGAATCTCTTCATTAGGTTGGGACTAGTTTCTGTATAATCTGCAGTTTCAGGGTTTCATGAGAAAAAATGTTATGTTTGTGGAGATTTACTACCTGTTTTAACCTTTGTAAAGGCAAATGTATGACAATTCCATCTGCATTTTCCAAAAATATCTTTTGATATTTCTTTATGAAACCTCTCTACTTGTTCATTATAATTGCTGTATGTGTTTCATCAGAATTATTTTTATCATTATTCTCTGCATTGCTACCTGCAATTTTCAGAACTTCTTGGAAACCTGTTGTAACATCCTCTAGTGACCTTTAAGCCTCAGATAAAACCTGGATTTATATCATAAAAATTGTGGTTCACTTCAGTGAACAATCCACTCTTTAGAGACATGCAATGTAGCCAACAATAAATCTTACTTCGGGTTTCATACTTTCTTTCTAGGTCAGCCATACCCCAATTTCATCAATGCTGTACTATAAATCCAAATAACCAAGATCTACCACTGGGCATATACCATTTCTATTCAGGATACAGAGGGGACATACTGTGTCCAGTGGGATTGAAGAACAGAAAAAACATGGGAGTTTTTTTACCAAGTAGTTTTTAAGGATGGCCTTGAAAATTTTTCACCAAATAGTGCAAGAATTACCTTTTCTGAACTCCTAAATTCATTATATGTTCATAATGCCTTCGAACTAGACACTATAGCTAATAATTTTCTTACTCATTTGAGTAAATAAATATATTTTGAAACAGTCTTCTGAATAAGGGCTACTTGCTGCAGCATCCTATTTTGAAAAAACATATCAGCAACATTTTTAACCATGGGACACCTAGGCACTTAAAATGTAGGAAAGAAATAAAATAGAGGAAAAAATATGAAGAAAGTGGAGACAAAAGGGAGGGAAACAAATTATGACATATTGATTTGATTTATTTTTTTTACAAAGAAAGAGGCCTTTCAAACTTTGAGCGTTTTAAGAATATTTAGTGTTTCTCTAGCTTGCTCCACTTTTCATGTATTGTTATAGATGATTTTTAGTTCAGAACACCTGTGCATGCTCTCCTTGATTTTCCTTTCTAAATCACTAAAAATTGTTCCAGGGATTTCTTCTTGCCTTGAGCCAGCAGCACAAAATGTGCAGGAATTGATATATCCCTTCATTCTGTATTAGAAGTCAGTACAGTGAAAGATTAAGATGTTTCTCCAAAGTACCAAAGTATATTTTTTAAGCAGGCAGTAGCTGTAAGTCCTAGCACACCAGAATCTCCTAGCAGAATGATGACTTGGCAAAAATTTAGGAAATGAGGACTGTTGACTCAGCAGATTATTGCATTTGTTTGCTTACTCCCAGTCTCTCCTAAAGTAATACTACATCTATTTAAGGTTTAATGAAATTAGATTATACTTTTATACTCCCAGAGTTATTCTCCCCTGTAATATTTGTATTCCAACAACGGGGTGGATAGGTGACGGGGTGAAGGGAGAACTTTCTCTTAACTACTGGCCATCCATTTCAAAAAATGGGATTTTTGCTTTGAATAACAAAGACAGCAGAACATTCATTTGTATTAAATCCAATCTGTATGCCTACTTTTCCACTGAAGCTTTGTGCATTTTAAAAGACAATTTTTGCAGAACATTGAAAGGAACTATAACTACAAAAGTTATGTGGTGTACATCTCTCACAGCATGGTTTGGGTCCATCCTGCTTTACACTGCTAAGTGCAAATTGCTTAGACAGAACTTACATCAGAGTTGAGTGCACTTTCCTTTAGGCAGCAGAAAGTACAATGACATCTATTATCATACTGTTGAATAAGGACGAAGTTTAGCCCAACCAATTTGACATGATACTGGCATACTATAAGGACAGGATAATTTAGGTTGTAAAGGAGATCAGAAGGTCTCAAGTCCAACCATCTGCTCAAAACACAGCTACTGATAACAGACTGTGTTGCTGTCTCGAAAACCTCCAAGAATGGAGACCGCACAACGTGTTGCTTGACTGTCCAAGAAGTGAGAAAGTGTTTCTTTATATCCAGTCGGAAATTCTCTGTGTGTTGCATCTTGTCTTCCCACCATGCACCAGTGTGAAGAGCATGGCACTGCTCTCCATTAAACTGCCTGTAGGTATTAGCAGGATGCTATCAGCATTGTTCTCCCCACAAAGCCTTTTCTCCTCAAGGATGAACAAAGCCAGCTCCCTCAGCTTCCTCTCCTAGGGCATGGTGCTCCAGCCCCCAACAGAAGGCGGCCCTCCACTGAATTTGCTCCATGTTATCCATGTCCTTCTTGTATTGAGGGAGGCCAAAACTGGGGAACAACCTCCTCTCTTGATCTCCTGGCTGTGTTCCTGATAATACAGCCCAAGATGCTATTGGCTGTTTTTGAAGCGGTGGCATCTCTTCAGCATGCCTAAGTCCCTTGGATGGCACATCCTCCAGTGCAACTACTGGTACGCTAGTGGGGTGTCACCTGCACACATGATACCGTGTGCTCCTCCAGGTCACTGATTAAAAAATGTCAAATAGGACAGTACTTGGCTCCTTATAACTTCTTATCCATCCCATTAAAACTACCCTCTGAGCCTGACATCCTAGCAGGTTTGATAGATCCAGCTGTCCACCCATATAAACCATACATTCTAATTTGGATATAGGAATATTGTGGAAGACAGTGTCAAAAGACTTGCTAAAGTTAGGTACTACTCTTTCCTAATGCACAAACCCAGACATTTTACCACAGAAAGTAATCAGATTTTCAGATGAACTTAACTGTTGAGTAATCCATGCTGAATGTTCCAAACAACCTTTTTCTCCACCGTGTGCCCAGAGAAGAGTGCTCCAAGGAGGTGTGCCCTTTGACTTTCCCAGGGACTGAATGCCCACTAGACTGTTGCTCCCCAGGTCATGGAATCATAGAACTGTTTCGCTTGGAAAAGACCTTTAACATCACTAACTGTTAACCCATCACTGCGAAGTCTACCACTAAACTGTGTCCATAAGCCCCACATCTACACGTCTTTCAAACGCCTGCAGGCATGGTGATTCCACCACTTCCCTGAGCAGCCTGTTCCAATGCCTGAACACCCTTTCAGTGAAGAATTTTTTCCTAGTATCCAATCTAAATCTCCTTTGGCAAAACTGGGGGCCATTTCCTCTTGTCCTACCACTTGTTACTTGTGAGAAGAGACTGATCCCTACCTGGCTACAACCTCTTTTCTGGCAGTTGTAAAGAGTGATATAAGGTCCCCCCCGAAGCCTCCTTTCCTTCATGCTGAACAACCCCATGTTCCTTAAGGGACTTGTGCTCCAGACCCTTCATCAGCCTTACTGCCCTTCCCTGGACTCTCTCTAGCACCTCAATGTCCTTGTAGTGAAGGGCCTGAATCTGAACACAGGTTTCAAGGTGCAGCCACACCCGTGGGGAGTACAGGAGGAGGATCAAGCCTTGGTCCTGCCGGCCACACTATTCCTGATAGAGGCCAGGATGCCATTGGCCTTCTTGGCCACCTGGGCACACACTGGCTCATGTTCACCCAGGTGTTGACCAGCATCCCCAGGGCCTTTTCTGCTCAGCAGCTTTAATTCCTTTGTCTGTTTTTCAAAGATGGAGCATCGTGGTAAAAATTTAATTCCAAGTTTAATTTACCACCACTTTTAATAATGCAAATAAATCTGCACCCCAAAGAAAGCAAATTATAACCTTTCTCTGAAAATCTTAATATATATTAGTCTATGTAATTTGGTACATCTTGGCATTTTTAAACTACACTTATGCACTGTACATGTGGTATTTGTATATAAACATGCGTGGTATTTTCAAATTCTATCAAAAGTGAGTATTAGTATTTCTTAGAAAATAAGTCTTAATAATTACAGTCAGTTGGGGCAGAAGCAATGTTAACGAACTCCACTGTGATTCAGTGAAATACACATGAAATAGAATTGACTACAACAAGAAAACTTCAAGAATAGAATGGAGGTTTTATCATGTGCTTTCTAACACTTATAAAACATATGCTGTCCAGTTACAGGAAAGCCTATGCTGAATTTAGACTAAAGATCCAGATAAGGTAAGTACCCTGCTTCCATGAATGAGCCAAACCAGACATACAGAGAAGAATGAAAGTGAAAGGCAAGCATACATCACAAGGAGCATAGGAGCAATATCTTTTTTTAGCAGCAAAAAAAAGAACACAGAATCATTCCTGAACACAATTTATTAATGAACCATGAAGCGTAAAATTTTAGATCCTCACTTGCTGACTCGAACGTAAAAAGTAACACACCAAGGAAAACTGAAACCTGAAGATAATCAGAATTATGACAGAAGTCATTATTCTTGGTGCTTCCAAGACTGTAAATAATGTAAATATCCCACAATGCAGTGATAGTCTCCTCATATAAAATCAATTCAGTGCAAGTTTCTGTAATTCAGGTTTGGTCAGGAGGCGTCTACAACACAAACACCACTTAGTATGAGCATGATTTTACTTAAAATGCTCTGATTTACCAATAAGCGGGCTGTTTTGAGTAGAACTGGTCAAATCCAAGCATAGTTTTAACCTATCAAAAGCTTTTCTGCTACTGTCTAGATTTCAAGGAGCACAATGAAACAAACTGAACATTAACAAACCATTGTTTTCATGAGCTATTCCCTACTAATGTGCACAGGCCCAAGTATTTAAGAACTCTCTTAAGTTTTATGTAATGAGGCTTTAAACATATTAGTCCAATCTAGTATTTCAGTCTCAGCTGGGGACATCCTTGTTCTGCAAAACAGCTCTCCAACACTCTCACTATTATTAAGAAGATTGAAATTTTGAACCAAGAAGGCAATAGCTCTAACCAAGGCAATATAAGGTGGAGGGTTGTTTTTCTTTCACTGATAAGCTTACATATAAATGGGAAAATAATAAGGCAGGGTATAAAACTGCATAATGGATGTCCTAAAAGTGAGATGAAAAGGCAAGTTAATAAAATATGTTTGAGAAGAAAATTCAGAAATAGAAATAGCAGTAGCTGTATTTGCTATTTACAAAGTTACTTCTTTTTCAGAAGGTCCTAAACCATCTTATCTTGTGCCCTTAACTCTGTACCCCTAACTAAGTAAAAAGAACAAAAGACAGTGAAACTTGGGAAGTCCTATTTGTAGCATTGCCAACATTTGATTCCCTCAAGAGCACACAAACTTCACAACTTCAAAGGAGAACAGGAAACAGATACCAGAACTGGAGTTCACAAAATAACATAAAAGACATTGTAATGGCTAAATTAATCTATTCAGAAAACGTAGAAGATAGACAGCTGATTGTGTCAAAGAGGACAAGCTGATGTTCGAGGTGCTGTACATGTATTTCACAAGTAATTAACAGAACATTAAAACCCAAAGACCTCATAAACGTTTGCAGTTATCACAATGAAGAGTTCGTACCTGTGGCAAGATAGATGATATGGAAAAGCATGTCCTTGCCCTGCACAACATCCACAACCACGTGGGAAAATCGGCTGTTGTCTTCCATGAAGTAAGGGATTGGAATAACTGGTTGAACAACTTCATGCATTAAGAAGAATTTTTGTGCATCTTGAAGATTTCTCTCAGTCAGATTTACATACGAACCCTGGTCCATGGTGCCACACTGTAAACACAGAAAAGTAACGTGACTACATGTGCCAACAATAACAATAGATTTAATCTCTGATTTATAGCACAAGAAAATAAAAGCAAGAGTATATCTTGCAATGACAATGTGGAATTTGACTTTCAGGTCCCATTTTGGTGCTAACCAGACTGTCCAAGGATTGAGGAAGCTCAGTTTTCCTGAGGCTCCCTAATTCTAAACAAAATGGAAGGGCATGAGACTGACCAGCACAAGTGGATTATGGAAATATTTTGCTATATCCTACAGTCACAGGGCAGCAAGGAGAAGAACTACCATTCAAAAAACTAAATACTTTCTGAATCCTTTTCTTTATAATTTTCACAGACCTCAGTGCTAAAGACATAAGTCCTACCATAGCCAGGGTCTGACAGGAATCCCAGGTGAATGTACAATATGCAGTTCTAGAAGCTTCTTAGGACTCTGTCTTAAGTAGTAAAAAGGGACAGTGCAGAGTTCTACTAAATATTATCCACAGCAAACACTTTTTTGCTTTGAAACCGACCATATTTTAAATCTGAAAACTGTGCTCTTTCCTTACAGGAAAACATTCACTAGCTGCATGGACAAGTTTCAAACACAAATAAGCAAAGCAAAATAAGTGGGAGCTAATTTTAATATATTTGTGTTTAACTGAGGACACAAAAGAGAAAGCTTCTGAATGCATGGGAATATATAAACATTCACATATTTACTCAGGCATAATTGCATCAGAGAAGTAAAGCACTACTTCACAACATTTATCAAATATTTGAGTGACGTGAAAGGCATAACTAAGTCATAATTTTCATTCTGTTTTACTGTGTCATAAATTATGCCACGAATTACAGCATGAGCAAAATAATAGTGTGCAAAACCCTACCAGTTATTTTTTCATTATTACCATGTTTTCAGTCCAAAATTGACTTATCATTCCAAATCCACAAATGCTAAAAAAAGTCAAACAAATTTTTTCATAATGGGAGATCAGATAATGAAGAATGACAAATTAGCAACTGGAAGGAAACAGTTACTTGCTCTGTATGTCAGACCAGTGAAAAAAAAATAAACCATGCCAAAGAAGTTCTCTGGACTGCAGGAAAAATTCCAGCAGAACACTCATAGTACACTGAAATGCAAATGGTCCTTGGTCTTATGATAGACATTGCCCTGTGTAAAGAGAAAAGCAATGATCTCTGAAGAAGACAATGTTCCTCAAAACTGGGACTCCAATTGTATTCTAACATGGAAAGTATTTCATTAAAATAATCCAGACTTGGAAATACAATGTCTGATGTAACTATATCTACACAGCAGTAGTCTTCCTTCATATCACATGCTTCTCTCTGTTGTTACTGAGTAGGTGAATATTCAGAGGATAAATCTACTTCTGGCACTACACAAACAGAACTTGTGATCCTTTATCATAAGGACTCCACAAAAAAGTGCTTTCTTGGAAGGAAACTAATGACTCAGTCAATGACTATATCTCATCTATGTGAAATGTGTACTCTAAAGCACCATCAAGTCACAAAAAATGGTTACACCTAGCTCTAAGCATTCGACTAGTTTCTAGTATGCATCACTGCTGCAGTCACGGAGCCAGAAATGTAACAGAAAGTTATTCAAGGGAGTGAAAAGCAGCATCGGCAAAAGAACCGAAGTTGGACATCACTAGAGATACCTAAAGATCAGATGACATCAACTGCCTTCAATATTGTGTTGTAAAAGGCCACATTACAGCTTTTAACACTAGCTCTGCCTTCAAAGCTGTTTGTGGCTCAGTGAGATACGATGCAACTGCTGTCACTGTTCTTGTAAATTGGATGAAGTACCAGCTGCATTAAAATCAGCCAGGCCATCTAAGAAATAAATTTCAACACCTGTCTTCACTGGGACTTGGAGATGTGCACTAACAGTACAGCAGAGACCTAAACTGTTTTTACACAGCCATCAGACAACCATCTTTCTTTGTAAGTACCATTCAGTATGGGCTGCTCTCACAATAATTAACACCACATTAATGCAAGGTTTGTAGGGAGAGTTTAATAAGTTTTATTGGAAGTGCTTACCTAGTCAGAAAGGTGATAAGATTTTCACATATAAGCATTTTTTCAGGCTTTCTCCTTCAAAAATTTAGCCTCTTTTAGACCCTCTTCCTGTCACTATTTTGACAATACAAGTAATTCTACCACAGGTAAAAACCTATATACAAATATAGCCTGCTTCTATAGGCTTCTGGTGTACTTAAAAAGAGTCTCGTCACTTGGCTAATAACAAACATACTACTTAGGAAAGGTAATGTGGCTCTAGCCTGTAACCTGAGCCTTATTTTCCTTCATTTGCATAGATCAGGAAGTAATTAAAACTACCTACAATCCCCAATGGGCGATTCCTTTTCATGATAGCAAAGATCTTATAACTCTTGCAAGCTAGGGAAGGCTGTTCCAGGAACAGAAGTGAACCTGTGAAATTGCACTGAGATTAAGGGAGGGTGAAAGGTGGATAGAGCTGAATACACTTAAATACCTTGATTAAAAGCTATTGTTGTTAATCTCTAAATTAATCTGCTTTTCCTTCCATCTCCCTTGCAAGAAGCACGGTCATTAAAATTGTCCTAGTAGGAGTGGTGACTATGCAAAAGAAGAAAACAATGCATATGTGCTTACTGAAATACCCCTTTCTTTTTGCAGAGTTCCTCTAAATGACCCACCTTGGACTAACTGCTTTTACACTGTCAGGCAGCTGCAGATTATTACACCCTTTGAAGCAAAAAACTTCAAATGAGGGGCACAACACATCACAAATTCTTTTAATCTGACTCTTCAAGGAGTGTGGACCACCTTGCACGTGAAAATATAAAATTCTGACGACTCCTCCTTTACCACCTCCTTCACAGTTTCTTTTTTCTGTCAGACACTGTTCCATTTTTTAGGTCCTAAAAGCACAAATGCAATGTAAAAGAGAATAGCAGTTTGATCACACTTCAGACAGGAGTTAATGTCACCTTGACAGATA
>WEIT01008477.1:5167-19063 GCA_013389985.1 Dryoscopus gambensis | reverse complement strand
TTTCTCCTACCCTTCGAAGTAGATCTATTTTTCAATCCAAATTATTTTGTGGAAGGGTAAAATTAAAATTAAGTATGTTGAAATAAGTGGCTCTCCTAAGCAATTTTTTAAATTTAGGGTTTTTTTAAGGTCTTAGGCTACAACATAGTACAAAACTGGATTTATAAATTATGAACCATACAGTACTTTGAAGAAAGCTCACATAAAATATTGTCCTTCTCCCACGTATCCATACCTGAAAATTAGGGTTAGGATTGGGATATGGAAGCCAAGCAGAGCGAGAGTTCTCCTGGTATTTGAAGGGTCCATTAAAGGCCTGAGTTATGGCACTCAGATTGAAAACACAAACTGCTGACGCTGCTATGCTGTTCCTGCAAAAGAAATAAATACATTAACCTACGTAATAACATTAAGAAGTCAACTTGCTGAAAAATAAATTAAAAAGGCACTAACTCTTCAATACTTCAAGTAATTAATGAAGCAGATATGATCAGCCAGGAGATCATATCTCAAGATAATGATATATGATGAGCTGATTTAGCATAGTCATTGCATTTAAAATATTTGTCAGCCTTACCAAGAAGCTGGTGTGGGGAAAAACTCAGAACTTCCTACTTTCTGCTGCTGTTCTAATACCTCAAGGCTATACTGCCACACATAATGACATGCATTAGGGACACCTCTTTTCTAGTTACAAAGTTCAGGATTATATTATTCTCAGGGTTCAAAAAAGTTTCTTCCATACAAAAAATGACTGCATGACATAAGTAAGGATTTTCAAGGTATGACATGTCTCTAAACCTGATGGAATCTCTGGACAAGACATGCCCACAAAAATCCTGTCTTCCAAGAGCTGTTGTACAGCAATAAGAATGCAAGTTCCAGAAACCTATCAAGAGAAAAAAACAACTTGGACTGCATACAAGATATCATATTAAAAAAATAAACGTCAATAAATGGCAGCTGGACAAAACATACTATTTCCTGGGTTTGCCTTGAAAATGTGATATAAAAGGCAGTAAAGTAATTCTGCATAGTGTAAAGAATATAATCTAATAACTATGAAAGCTCATAATATGGAATAATATGTTCTTTTCCTCATTTTGAGATAAAGGAATAGATAATGAAGGTGTTAATTGCACAGATTTCCTGTTGCAGTTAAAACAGTTGCCAATTGATCCAGACAGGATTCCTCTCTTTTTTTTTTTTTTTGCCTTTTTCTTTTTAATATTAGCCTTTAATTGACACAGGGCTTAAGAAAACATACTGTAGAACCTCCATAATGATGGGAAAAAAACCCCAACAACTGAAAAAGAGTTAGGATAAATGGATTAAATATCAGGAAAAAAGAGCAATTTGCTTTCTCATGTTTGTCACTCTTATTTCAAAGGAAGCCCAAAATTCGAAGTTCCATGCTTACAGCTTCTGCAGAATCAATTGTCATTGGAGCTGATAAATCCTTGCTTATATCACTAAATGCATCTCACTAATATTATTAATTGTACCAATATTTTCTTGAATTTCATAAAGTCCCAAGAAGACATGAGACTCATGTTTATAGATTTTCTGGATAGTCTGAAAGAAACAAAGTCAGCCTTATCATGAAGCAGTGGCTATAGCAGACTTAACAGTCAACCACATATCAAAAGGTGAGAGTTTGGCTGTTACAGAAACGTTTCATTTTTTTCCCTCCATAAGTATATCAAAGTATACGAAAAAACATTAAGGTATGATAAAGTCATTGCAATTCTGAAGATATTGAGATTGAAGAATTATGAATGCCATTAAGTTATATCTCATGCTGTTACATGAACAGAAAGGAATATGTTGTTCCCTGTCATAGGAAACCCTTGTGTTTCTCCACAGGGCAGAAAGGTGGATCATATGAGTTCCACAAACTCTCTGAACAGGTAATCAGAATGGGGAAGTAATCCTAACTCTAACACACTTCAAAAATGTCCAAAAAATTTAGTTACAACATTTGATGGCAGGAATTTAAATAGAGCAATCGAAAAATCCTACCCTCAAACAGTTATAATTAATTCTTCTTTGAACAGTCTACTTCTGTTGCACAATCAGAATGTTGGGCCATGGGGGAAGAAGAAAGTAGCAGCAACATTTAAAATACTGTCTACTTTCATGTGGCAAAGGTAGACTCAACAATAGTAAGTCAATTTTCAGAACAGCCAGGAAGCATCAGGAACATCATTTCCCTTCCATGGCCAAAGCCCTGTGGATTTTCTAGAGCAGAATTCCTCTGCTCAGGCTTTTCATGGCAGGAACACGATTAGGCTATTTTGACTTCTCATAGAAGATCGTGTTGAAGATGATGCATATGTGGATGCCACCTGACAAATACCTGTCTTTTAGTATATTAACTAGTTAGGAAAACAGAACAACAAAATTAAAATTACTGATCAAAACAACAGCAAATTTTCTTATCCACAGTAATCTCAAAATCTCTACCATTGTCTTTATATAAACAGTGTTTAGATTCACTACATTACTCCATTGCAGAAAACAGGCTGAGTTAGGAATTGCCACAGCCTGGTGTAAGCATCCCATCACTAGCCTTGTTCACAGCCTGAGCTGCCAGCCCAGGGGTGAGCCTGAGTCTGGAAGATGCCTAAATGAACTCAAATTCATGCTCACTGTCTAGAATGCTTGGCATTAACTTGTGAATGTTTCCACCTGGTTAATGAATATTTATAAAAGGTAGGTATCCTAGTGTTCAAGAGTCCCTTACCTATGCTTCAGGTGCCCAACAACCTTTTAAAATTCTAGACACAACTTAGACAGCAAGCCACTACAAGAAGGTAAGAGAATCAGAACTCAAAATCTGAAATTGTTCCAGTGGTCTAAACATTGGGCTGCACAGCCAAAATACAGAGGCTGCTCTTGCTGAACAGCATTTGAACACCAGTCATCATGTTTAAATTAAGAAAGGAAATTTCTGAGATAAATCTCTCTTTTTTTCTATGTCCATTCAATTTTTTTAATACTTAACAAATTTAAATTTTTAAGACCAAATTGTACATTTTTTTTTTAAATTATACCTTATTGATGTAACAGGTTCACTTAAAATTAGGTTAAATTCTTGGTTTGACCCTCAAATTCACATAAGGATATGTTAGGACTAATTTAAAATACATAAGATTACCTCTTGTACTGTTTTGGGTAAGATGAGTTCTTTATGACATGGTCAAATTCCATCATGGCAAATTCATGATCATGTCACAGTACAATTATAAAAGATTTATTTCATAAATACATAATGCATTTATGTACTACAATAGTAAAAATAAAAATTAATTACTTTCTAACAATAAATGAAGAATATGACAAAATAGTCTTAAACACAACTAGCTCCCTGCAGTAAGGAAACATTAAGAATGCGTCCTTCTCTTGTGTTTTCAACAATTCATGTGGGAAACATTTGGAACTGATACACGTTCACAGAAAACAGTGGATTGGGCAAAACAGTAGTTTGAATTTATGATGTTTACTTGGCATATGTAGAAGAGGGTATCTCAGAAGTTCTAGGTTTTGCTGTCACAAACAGCAAGAAAATAAATATATCATTCAGTTTACTTACACATTAGTGGTAAAAATCCCATAGATCAAGTCCAGTTCTGGCAGGAAGAAAGTACTCTGAAGTTCATTATAATAAAATGGAATTTCTCCAGGGCGAGAGCAGTTCAGACGAGCTTTCATGAAGGTAGTCCAGGTATCCTCCAGCACAAACTTGCCACCAATATCATTTTTGCACACCCGAGCAGCACGAGAGAAAACTGTTTTCCCACAGTCATGTTCCACTGCATTTTCCCGGAAGAAGAAGTAGGTAAAGTTCCCAATGTCATAAGATGACACAAAATTTGGTTCTGAAAATAACAGAAGGAAAGATCATTTATTGCCTTCTTGTGATAGATGCACTCATACTAACGTGGACGTTGGATTTATCTTCAAGCATTACATTTAGATAAACACACTTTTTATTATCCTCTAGGGATATGGCACCATGATGTATGAACAGGCCAGCTCACGTCCAGCTGGGATTGTGAGACACATGATCATGAGCACTGGGTTTGGCTGAGTAGAGTTAATTTTTTTCATAGCAGCTAGCATGGCACTGTGTTTTGGATTTGTGCTGGAAAGTGCTGGTAATTCAGGGATGTTTTTGTTATTGTTGAGCAGCACTTACACAGAACCAAAGCCTTTTCTATTTCTCACACCACTCCACCAGCAAAAAAAGCTAGCTGAGCTGCCAGCTGGGGTCAAACCACGACACGTGGCCTGGCAGGTTCTGCTCTAGGTGTTTATAGACCATGACTGTGCTGGGCAACCTTGGCCCAGCTCTCTGTACTCCACCATCAAGAGTGTTTCTGAGTTTTCATTCTTCACATAAGGCCACAGTGAATTCTTACAACGTAATTGCTTTATCTTTTAACTCTGTTTCTGCTTTGCCACCATGCCATTACTCCAGATTAGCAGGATAACAGATGGTAATTGATGGTGAGTAAAAATATGCTCAGAGGCTGTAATTAAAAGAAAGAGAACTACACAAGAATATTTGATGGTAAGATAACTGCATTTCAACCCTATCTTGCTTAATGCTTTTGAGAGCATTACAGATTTCTTTTGTCCATTCTTTAAAAAAATGATTGAAAACTGATCAAAAAACCTGATGGTGATGAAGGAGAAATCAGAGAATATGTACAAAATAATCTGGAAAGCAACAGATGGCAATATTTCTTGAAAGACACACCCACAAAAAAAAAGAACAGTGGATACCAAAGACAATAAACATGTGGTCCATTTCCTGTAAGGATTACTAGAACTGAGGAAAGTCCATGACCTTAGAAGAGGCTGACATCTTGATGAGTTCTTAAAGGAAAGATAAATTTGACACACAGATTTGTGAAGAAGAGCCTCACTTGTTCAAGGAACCATTTTAGAACACTGATACCTCTGAGAAACAAGAAAACTTTTGTTTCTCATTCCCAAATTTTACTCTGAAGTGGGAAAACAAATAAACAAAACTGTTTTAAAAACATCTGTTGTGAGGAAACACTTCAAATAAAATTAATAGGTGAACATTTTTTGACAGCACTATCGTATCGGAAAAAATGTCTGTAATTCAATGTAAGCATTTTAAATGAGTATCTCAAACCTATCAGAATGTCTGAGGGGCACTAGAAAGGTAAGCAAGCTGGCATTGCCTTACAGCAGTCCAAACTGTCAGAAAACTCTTTTTCAAAGACAGACCAGATCCCAGCTAATGTGGCCTCTTGTGCTGCTCCCATCCCTATATGCTGTGCTGAGAGTTCCCAGGGCAGGTTTTTGGCAGCGATGATTATGAGCTGCCTTGGATGTATGAAGCTGAGCAGATCCAATCGTGCTCTCACTCCTCCCTGTAACTTTCACTCTCTATTTTATGAAGTGCTTCCTTGAGAGCAGTCTGGAACACACCACATTTTCCCCACATTCAGAGCTGCACAGGTATTTTGCTGGCAGATCACAACCCAAGAATTTTAAGAACTTGTTGGTGTCTTGAGCCTTCATAAGTTACATAGTATCAGTGCATTTGTGTCTTTAAAAAAAAGAAAAAAAAAAGGCAAAATAGTTTGACAGGACTTGCGATATCATTAGAAATAAAATTGCACTGACAACATACAGAGAACTAAACTATAAGTAATGTTAACCCTACTAGAACCTTAAATCGTCATTCCACATCTGTGTAAAACTTTCATAACAATAGGGATTTTGCTTCAAAGGCTTCAAAAACCTACTGTGCAAATACTCAAAATCAATTTGATCCACCCACAAAAAACATTCTGTACAAACGTTAAACAAGGAGACCCTGTCTTGCAATCAGGCCTGGAGATACTTCTTACTGCAGGCCCGCTGATATAAAAGGTCCCTATATTGGCACCATAGGATCTCACTGCAGAGTTTAAAAAACACTATTGGAAACACTCAGCAAAAAGAATGATGAATTACAAAAATAAAACAAACTTCACAAACTATAGGAGTAAAAATAATATGAAATACATTTGGAATGTAGTCAGGGTTCTTGAAAATCCATGTCAAAATCCATGTTCAAAAGACAGTATTTTAAAGTTGCACTGATAATCGTACATGTGCAAAAAATACCTAGTACTCATATTTCATGGATTCAAAACTGAGAAACAATATATAAATCTGCAAACACCTATGCTTATACTTTATTGATTATGAACTGATGAAAATGTGACCTGCTGTTGAAACTCGTGAAAACTGCTTTCATTTGCATTAAATGTAATAATCTCAGAGTTACCTTGGGGAATTCAGTGGATATGGAAGGATTATCATGTCAGACTTTATTTATTTCGTCTCTCTTTGGGAAAAATGAACAGGGTCACTTCAGAACTTCAAAGGAAAAAGTAGCTTCTCAGCTAGGAAAAATCAGTTCTTACGTGTCCAAATATTGTGCTGTGAACTGCTATTTGTTGACATGGAGGCCTTACCATGTAAGTTTTTAATGCAGCACATGAAATGAATCTCTTGTTTCATGCTGACTTTGCAAATAGTTCTGGAAGGGCAAACACATTTCTGATTTATCAGATCACCACAACAAGTGCAAGGAGTCTGGTATGTGACAGGATATAGTTAGTATGAGAATGTCAACCTGTAATAATGTCATGAGTATTGTATACGACTTTTATAGGGTTTTTTATATACTCAATTTATGGATGTGTCAGGCTGACTAGACTTTCCCAAATTAAATGGAACCAGTGGAATCAGGAAAGCAAAAAAATGACTTTGTCGATGTGACCCAACAAACATCTCCAGTGTACAGCAAGGAGCAGTGCTACACAGAGGCCTGAGCCCGTGCACTGAAAGCACTGGGTGGCTGGTTAGCACTGCCCCTGGGCAAACACATTACTCTGCTATTTCTGAAGTTTTCTTACTCAGCACCAATCCTGGGAATCTCTACCATTCCCTTCATAAAGCAGCGTGACTGCCCAACAAGGATGTTTCCTGACAGACTCTTCCAAGTTACTGCAAAAAAGACGACTCAACCATATGAAGCCAAGATAGTACCTCAATTGGAAATAATATGATTGTTTTTCTGAAGGTTGGAGACAAACCTACATTTTCTGGGGAGCAAAGTCTCTGTTCCTAATGTGAAAGCACTTAAGAAGAAGACACAATGATTCCCTTTGGATTATTCTCCCTTTCCACCTGCCAAAGGTGTCATGCATAAGCTTATTTCCTGGGCCCTTTTTATTTAGCAGTGTAGATGCAGTCTGAGTGGGTAAAAGGATGAGAGGAACTGCACAGGAATTTTTCTGTCTATAGGAATGGGAAACAGGGACCTAAAAGAGGTCTGTGAGAGCATCTGAGGTAGTCCTGGCCTCTTCTTGCTGTCTGAGCTTAGGGAGCAAGAAAGTTCTCTTGCGAGCTTTAATCTGTACAACTTCACATCTTCTTAAGCAATTTAACATGGCTTAATTTACATAGTTAGTGGATGCTACTGTTTCCATAGCGAATCAAATGACAGAAAATGATCTAAATTTCTTTCCAGAGGTAACAGCAATTAACCTTAAGGATTTAAAGGTCCAAAGCCTACTGTAAGCAAGTAAGAGCTATGATTTCCACTGACTGTCCCTGTGAGATGTGACCACTCACATCTGAAGTGCAGGGCATTCAAAGAATCAATCAAAAGTGAAATTAACCCCAAAAATGTTAAAAGAAAGCTAAAATATTGAGTTTTTCTGATCTAGACACAGATCAGATTTTATATGTATATACGCACTCAAAATAAGACACATGCAAAGATATATGAATACGTAATATATTCAAAATCTTAGGAGTTTAGCTACTGCTCTAATGTTAAATGACATTTATCTGGAATTTGCTCACTGACCTCACTAGACCAATGAATCACACTATACTGTTGACTTCTAAAGACTCATTTCTTCCAAACATTTGTATTCAGCCGAATGCTTAATATCATTAAATTCTAGAAAGATACATTTGAGTTTTTTTAAATAAACTTCACATTTCAGCTAGAAATGCTCTCCAAAATGGACACTTAAAGTAATGGAAAGAATTTAAGCTTCAGATGTGCCAGTCTATATTATTTTCTTTCTTCTTATTAACATAATCAACAAGCTCCAGGTGCAATCGCATTTTGCCATCTCTGTTTATTCATTAAGTATATTCATTTAGTTGCAGCCCTTTCCAGCTGTTAGAAAAAAAGTACAGACCTTGCATTAGGCTGATCAAGGCATCACCGCTCATTAAGGTTTAAGGACAAAATTTAATCACAGAGTAAAATTTTCCTATAGCATTATATATCTCGAAAGCAATACATAACTTGTGGTCATCACAGCTATATCCATCCTCAGGAGCTGAACTGTAAAACTGGTGGAAATGGATTATTAATAGCTATTTTTCCTCAGTGTTTCACAATTACCTAGGATGCATGCTAAAAATGCTAACCTGAAATAGAGTAGCTGGCTACCTATCTATCTTAACTATCTCCTTTGCAATGCCTTAGCTCTCTTAGATTTCTTTTACATTCTTTTCCTTTTGCTAAATTGAAAATTTTATAGGTATGGAAGAGCAAGGACAGCAAAATACACTAAAACTCTTTATCCCAGACATTTTTTTTCCAATCTTCTCTATATTGCTGATAGAGTTTACAATACAATTCAACATCATCATAAAAGTGAATGCACTCATTACTTTTTTACTGATGTACTCTAATAAATTCTGAAATGCAATTATTTCTTTTCTGAAAAATTGTTTTCAAATATGGTATTAAAAAAAACCTTGGTTTATTTCCTGTTGTTTATTTCAAATAAATCTCCTTCATTTTCAAGGTGAAAATTTTCTTACATGGCATAATAATTTGCAACTTATTATATCATTTTGCTGATGCAAATTTGCCAGTGACAAACTTAGTCACAGAAGCCATTCTCTACTCTGACCTAATACTTATTGAAGTCCTTGAAAGTTGCACCTGGAGTTCAGTGGATTTTGTGTCACCTATATTCACTGGGTAGACACCTTGCAAAGCCAGAGATGCAGGGGCAGGGAGACAAGGGTGAAAAATACATAGGGATTACATTAATTCACTCAAAACCTCTAGAAACTTGGGACTATAGGGATCTATCAAAAGATCCAGAAGTTTGGACAGTTACTTAAAATTGAATACAGAATTCCACATACACAGGGACCTAGAGTTCTGTAAGAGGATTTTGCCAACCAGCAGTTATGGTATGGAAAGAAAACCCAATTATGATGGCTTACCAATTTCTCTCCAAACATTTGCACTGCCATTTTATTTTTTTTTCCTCTGTTCCAGTTTTGCAGGGAGAGAGACCATCAAAGGACTTTCCCTGCAGACCTGTGCATTTGGTTTGCATGGCCAAGCTTTGGTAGCAGGAGGCTACAGGGGCGGCTTCTGTGAGAAGCTGCCAGAAGCTTCCCCCATGTCCAGCTGAGCCAATCCCTGGCAGCTCCAACAGGCAGACACGCCACTGGCCAAGGCTGGGCCAATTAGAAATGGTAGTAATGCTTGCGTGGTAAAAGACTTAAGAAGGAAAAAAAGTTATTGCACAGATGTAACTGTGACCACAGAAGAGAGGAGTGAGAATGTGAGAGAAGCAGCCCTGCAGTCACCAAGGTCCATGGAGAGGGAGAGGGAGGAGATGCTTCAGGTGCCCGAGCAGAGGTTCCCCTGCAGACTGCGGTGCAGACCATCGTGAAGCAGCTGTGCCCCTGCAGCCCATGGAGATCCACGGGGATGCAGAGATCCATCTGCAGCCCATGGAGGAGCCCACACTGGAGCAGGTGGATGCCTGAGAGGAGTCTGTGACCCCATGGAAGGCCTGTGGAAAGAGGAGCCCATGCTGGAGCAGTCTGTCCATGAAGGACTGCACCCTGTGAAAGAGTGACCCACACTGCAGCATTTTGGGGAGAGCTGTTGCCTGTGGAGTAGACTAATGCTGTAGAAGTTCATGGATAACTGTCTCCCGTGGGAGGGACCCCACCGTGCTGCAGGGGAATGACTCCTCTCCCTGAACAGCAGGAGAAGCCATGGGTGGTGAACAGACCATAACCCCCATTCCCTGTCTCCCTGCACCACCAGGGGAGGAGGTAGAGCTGGGAACATGGGAGGTGTGGGGGAAAGGTGGAGGGTTTTAAGGTTTTATTTTACTTCTCATTATCCTGCTCAGATTTTGTTAGCAATAAATTCAATTCATATCTCTAATTTGAGCCTGTTTTAGCCCATGATAATTTTTGGTGAGTGATCTCTCCCAGTCCTTATCTCATGAACCCTTTGTTATATTTTCTCTCCCACATCCAGCTGTGGAGGGGAGTGACAGAGAGGCTTTGTTGGTGAGTGCCGGGAATACAGCTAGCATCAACTCACTACAACCTGCTCCTTTTTCCCTTTTTCTTTTTTTCCTTTCTTTTTTTCATAACAAAAGGGAAACCAATTTCATAATCATCCTCTTCCCCCTCCACCTTAAGGCTTGGTATCTCTGCTATTGAAATTCCATCTCTGCCTCCAATATTTCTGTCACAGGATCACACAGAATCACAGAATGAGTCAGGTTAGAATGGGTCATCTGATCCAACCTCCCTGCTCAAGTGGGGTCATCCTAAAGCACACTGGACAGGATTGTGCCCAGACTGTTCTTGAATATCTCCAGTGAATGAAACTCCACAACCTCTCTGGGTAGTCTGTTCCAGTGCACACTTACTTGCACAGTAAAGACTTTATTCCTTATATTCAGGTGACCTTTCATTCTCCTCCTGTCTTTGATAAATGCTGGTTTTCATGTGTTCACGCTCCCTGAAATTTGAAATTTTCCACCTTCCCCTGGTTGAGATGCATTTCAGTCCTGAATTCTTTCCTTCTCTCTGGGTCACTGTGTATCATAATTTTGTGCATTAACGATGCTCATGTTCCTGTTGTGCCTCTCCGCAGCTGGGAACAGATGATCTGCTTGCAGGAGTGCCCTCCTTCCTCATTCAGCCTCTCTGACTGGCACCTGACATAACCAGGCGAGATGAGATATAAAAGAACAGACTCCATCCTCAATAGTCTCCTGGTGTTTTAAATAAATGGAAGGTGGACCTTGCTGTTTTACCTAGGGTAGATAAGAAGTAAAAATATCCCAACTACATGGGTAGTGCTTCTTGTCTCTACCATTTCAAAAAGGTAAGGAAATGCTATGAAGGTATTTTGTAATAACTTAGTCTGGCACTGGAAAAAAGGAATTCAGGAGAGGCACCTCCATCTCCCACCAACTTACTGCTCTCCTAGTCTGTCACTGCCACTGGGGAGAAGATGTACAAACTGGAAAGGAAAAACACAGCTTAACTGCTCAAATTTTTCCTCTGGTAGCTGCTCCAGTGAAGACGCCTAAGGACAGGTTTCAAAACCAGCAGGTATTTTCTCTCCTACTTTAGGACACTGGCAAAAATGATGATACACACAAAAGAAAAGAACCAACCTTGTGGGTGGCACAACCAAAAAAAAAGTTAGATATCTTCTTGCGAAAAAAGCGACAACTGGTAGAATATGCTTAGTGTATTTTCAGTTAGGTCTCTTATCTGAAAGAGTACATTGCATATTCAAGCACACTCTAGTTTTGAGTTACATGAAGTATTACATAATAAAGAAAAGCTTGCACTAGATAATTACAAGGCTTTTCATTAAAACCCAGAAAAACGAAAGGATAACACTGAATTATTATAGCCATTTCCATGAATCCTTAAAAACGAAATTGAAAGAATTAATTTTTATTCTTAGATCATAAATTCTCTCTACACATCCTGCTAGGAGCAAAAGTTATAATAAAAGTTTGCTAACAAACAATAATAGGAATTGATTCAGAGCTGTATTAAACCCCACTAACCAAACCACCTTTGTAAGAATTTTACTCTTATCATTACTTGTGAAGACTAAAAGTATCTGCTCTTGATTAATAAGCTTTTTATTAATGTTTTTAAAAAAGTGATCTCAGAAGGATCACTTTTGTAAGAGCATCTAATAACCAAATGCTTAGGACAGCAAGTGGAAAAATGGTAATATTATGTCTACGAGTAAAGCAGAACAATCCAAACACTCCTCTCGTCAGATGGAAAGGCTTCTAATTTGCAAGAGATTTTATTTTTATTTTATTTTATTTTATTCTGGTTTGGGGCTACATCTGATATAGGATTAAATTTTAATCATCTACGGTCTGCCCACTGATGAAATGTCATGACATTCAGAACACAGTTTTTATTTATTTAATTTGTTCCAATAGCATCTATCATTGCATGTCTAGGGTAAAGAAAACAGCTGCAATCATTTCAAGATAGCTGGAGACCCATGCAATTGAAAGCAAAGGCACTGGACAAATTATGAAACTGAATGTCATAGTGTTTCTCCATGTGATGAAACAGAAAGGGATTTCCTTTTCTTTTTTTCTAAATTTTTTGCCCTTTATTGGCTGAAGAAATCAAACAGACATTACAGACTACGGCAAACTTTCACACTGAGGCATCAGATCAAACATTTAGTAATTTAAAGAGGTGTATTGAAAGGAGTAATACCTTTACTAACTGTAAATGTTGGACTACAGAAGAGCTTTCTAAGTCTAAACAGTGAAGGCTTTTCCTTGCCAATCTGGACACACTGAAACTGTGGACTGCAAATATAATTACTACATTTTCTTCTCTTCTCTAGAGCAAACTATGGTGAATTCTGCCCCTGCTGCACTTTGCAGATCAACTCTACAGCAAAGTCTAATTAGAAGCATACTATATCAATGCCAGATATGATTTAAACATTGTTACACCGAGAGCTTAAAGACACTGAAACAGACAGCATGACAGCTTAACGAAAGAATAATTTATTTTTTATCACTTAATAATGTCCAAGGCCGACTGCTAAGGCAGACTGTTCTTTCTATGAAACACTACAAGGGAAATTTTAAAATGTTCCAGCAACATGCTGCCCTTTACTGACCTAAGCAGCTGGCTGAAGCTCAAGGTCTTGCTGACTGTTTTGGTCAGGAGAAGAAATCAGTGGAAGAGATGTGTGCTTTAGACATAATCCTCAGTGTGTGCTCTATCACCTCAAATTGTTTCTCTTAAGCACAGAAGCACTTGAACATGGATTTAGAGAGAAAAAGGAAGGAGAATACGTAGCAGAACAGGACTCTTTACAGTGTAAATTACTGGTAAGCAGTCTTTCCACCTTCCTCATTTGTTTGTGCATATATACATATTCATGTGAGCAACTTCAGTCATTACGTTCTCCTCTACATGGGAAAAGAGAAGGCCAAAATATGACGTAATGGAAGGGAGAGTTGGGTTCTCCATTTCACATTTGCCAGCTTACTAACCTGCAGCCAGCTGGGCTGTTGGACAGGAAGAGAGCTTGTGTGCAGCCCTTGTTAGCTCCTCTGGGTGATCATGTTCCCTTTGAGTACAGTGACAGAGTTACAAAGTACTGGCAGGGTTGGCAAGAGGACAACACAGGGTCTGTCTCTCCCTGCACTGTCAGTTGATAAATTCTTTGTGAGCAACCCAACCCCTGCTGAACTAAGGTGAGTGCCTCAGGTCCAACCACTACAGTAGCCTGGTGCTTCAATGGCTTCTCTTCCTGGAGGAATGCAAAATTTCTGCATGGTTACAACTGTGGTGAAAAACCTGGTCATTGCCTTTGGGTCAGCTGCACTTGATGTTGTCAATAGGAGCACCAGGAAGACAGAAATATCATGGATAAACAGAACATTAATTTCTTTTTCTAGAAGCAGAGGGAAGTTCTGAAGTAAAAAAAAAATGTAACTGGCGATCATTTTCGGAGATATTCAAGAGCTGAATAGATTACTACTGTAAATG
>WEIT01008476.1:10571-38838 GCA_013389985.1 Dryoscopus gambensis | reverse complement strand
TTGCAGTGGGCAGTCTCTGGCATGGATAGGAAGTTTTGTCTTATTGGGAAGAAAGGGTTACGGGAGGAGAAAATGTCATTTTTATCTTGCTAGTTTGGGATGTTTAGAAAGCTTATCAACTAACTTGGAGACTCCATTTAAAGTAGGTGCCCACTCTTCAGCAATGACACTGTGGAAGTAAAGGGCAAAGTACTGAGTTGTTAAGAGAAAGACAGCATGAGAAGTGCTTAAGAGAAGGGAGTGCAGAGGAACTGATGTCAGGTGCTGAAGACAAATTTTAGGGGCTTTGGATTTAAAAGGAAGCCCTTTATACCTATCAAGCTACTGATGGAAAATCAGCAGAGAATTTGTACTTCATCAAACAGATGATTCATTTAAGAATGCTTCAGCAAAACTTAGTTGTCATCAGACATGCTTGCAGTTTATGTGTAACCCCACAGAACACAGCAAAGACTCATGTGAAAAGCTTATATCAAGACCATTCCAGTACTCCAAGCTCTTGCAAATGGGGAAATTGGTTTCCTAGGCTGACTGCATTGCCAGTCCTGCTAAAAGTAGTACAAGGGGGAAAATAGGTTCAAGAAAGTATTATTCACAGCCACTTTTCGGTAAGTGGCTAGACTTCCCATGCCAGTGCGGAGAACTCTACAAATCCTGGAACTGACTTTCAGTGGTTTATACAGTGGAGGCTAAGAGAGTACGTACTTCAGCCTCCATGATTCAAGAGAACCAGGGCCAAGAGGGAAGAGTCTGTGCAATGGTTGAAGCATTTGGTATGGTAATATTTGGGTAAGTGGGGGGATCACTCTTCATGGAAATCTTGCTTGAGTTACTATCTTTTGTTGAAGTATACACCTGGTATTACTTCAACCCTTCTGCTTTTTTGAGAGCTTCTTTTGAGAAAAACATATCCCATTACAATGAAACAGCTGACTTCTCACCTAGTGACAGCATGAAGTTGTAATCCTGCTACGTTTGCTAGTGGAGATCAACAGCTTCAACTATCATTATGACAGACTAAAGCAGAGGATATAGTTACTGAGGGATTAACTTGGCGTAAGTTATACAGAATGATGTTTTGAGTTCATTTTTTGAGTTATGCTGAGTAAGCACAGGACTCCTTAAACTGCAAAGACTGGATTGTATCATTAAACAATACAATTTACTGAAGACAAGATTCCACCTTTTATATTAATGGAAGTTTTGCTGTTATTATCTTGGGACAAGAAGTTCATTGCCTGACTGTTCAAACATTTGGATTTTCTATGTGGTTCAACATGTATAGTAGCGAAGGTAAAGAGAAGAAATAGTCCAAGTTAAACATACCTTCCCTTGTCAATGTGTTTGACAAATTAAATTTAATCTTAAATTTGTTCTAGGCTTACATGTTACCTTGGCTGAAGGAATACTCTGAGTAGGAGAGTGAGCTTTGACAGAAAATGAAGTAATTACTTCAGATGAATTAAATCATTCTCTACCTTAATACTGCCAGACTTACTAGAAAGATTTAGAAGTTGTGTGTTAGAAATATGAGACTTAAGATGAAATTTCTGGTTTGTGTTTAAGTTTTGGTTTCCTCCTCTGTTCAGATGATTGGTGTACTGAACTTATGAGATGCTTAAACTTGTGACTTACAAGATTGAAGTTAGATTTTTATGAAGGTGATACAGGCATGTGGATATAAAAATTGTGTGGGAGAACGGATTATTTTAAAATATGAAATGAACTTCTTGCCCCTGATGTCTCTGGCATTTTCTTTCCCACAAGTCAAATGTAGTTAAGCACCTTCATAAACTTCCACATCAAAAGCAAAAAGATAAAATTTTAAAAGTTCACTCCTAACTGCAATGACTTTTTTTTTTTTCTATGAGCAGCAAAACCACAAGAAAAAACCGAGAGAGCTGCTCTGAGATGACGTGCAATTCTAAGGCTTTCTCCTGAACCCTTGGTGGGCTTTTCTCCCAAACCAACCAAGCACTTCAAATACTCCATTGGGCAGCTTCTCTGGGTCTAGTACCTCATCTTCTAAAAACAGAACACAGCTGCTGCATCATGTTTGGGGATCAGTTTGCAAAGAAAATGAAAGTATTATTTCCTAGCTAAAAGTCATCTAACAGATGAAGCATAATATTTAAGTGCTGCCCTTCATTGTAGTGGCTTATACAAAGCAAAGATTGAGGGAGAATAGTGTGAGGGAAGGGAAAATCTCTGTAGAAAAATGAGGTTTCTAGCCTATAAGAGCAGAAAACTTTCTTGAATTCAACTCATGCCGATAAATCTAGAGTTTGCTGGCTTTGCAGTGTGATCCCAGAGATTTGCCCAGCCTTTACCATCCTCATGCACAGGCTCTTTGCTTTGAACCCATTCTTATTTGTACAGCTGGAGGCTTGGGGTTGAAACATAAGTGGTGCTTTAACTTAGGCTAGACTCTTCACTTTGCAGGAGGGGTGACTCAAGGAATAAAAATATTACAATATCTTTCCTGTAAGTACCTTCTGCTTGGGGAAAGTGCCCTTCTGAAATTTGTTGGGAAAGCCTTAAGTCTTGATATAAAGCTGTAGGATGCTGGAAAACCCTACCCAAGGACTGGAACTTCTTAAGATGCAGGTCTTTGAGAAACTTTGTCTTTAAAACATATTCTTAAACCAAAGCTATCCAGGTGCCAGTGAAGTCCAAACTTGTGAGCATTTCCAAAAAGGATATATTAAAATAAATCCATCTCTTCCTTCCCCTGCTCTGAAACACGACAGACTTCCCAGGAAGCTCATTTCAAAAGCCTTTTTTCACTTGCTAGATTCTGAGGCTGCATGGATGCTTTCAGGACAGAGGCTGGACAGCCTGGTCAACTGTTGGGGAGTTTGATGGCTCTGGCTGGTTGATATCTTTCTGCACATGTAAGACTGCAAACCCTGAGAGAGTTTTTCTGAAATTTTCAGTCTTTCCTCTTTGTATTCCTAGAAGTGAGACATTTTGGGGCTCTAGCTCAGAACAGGATCTCTGACCCCTGTGAGACCTGCTAGGCTTATGGTTCCATGGCAGGAAACTTGGCTGAAGTCCAAAACCATTGGTTGAAATTGAAGTGCTTTGGCCCTGTAGGCAACCTGCCATGGGGCTGCGAGTCAAGCCGTGATTAAAACTGGAACTTGGCTCCAGAATGGCTGGTTGCACCAGTTTGGAGCCTGAAACCAAGGCATAAAAATGTGAAATGATTCTTTCCAACAGCAACAAAAATGTCGAGAAGTTTATAGTCTCCCTTAATGTGTAAAATGGTATAGTTTTCCTGGGGAATTCTCTCTGGGAAGGACTCGCTCATTTGTACTTAAGTCAGGCCAGTCTGAATACTTTGACTAACGAGTGGGTGATCTGTGCCGTATGAATATACCTAGATGAATCACACTTTCCCAAGATGTGTTCTAAGGGTCTTCAAACTTGAAATCTGCCAGAACAGGAGTAAAGTATTGCATGTGCTGTTTTGTCTGTCTCAGTTTTGTTAGGTGGCAGCACTCTGCAGTACTAATCTGAGGTGAAGCTGCTAAATAGCAGAGGCACCTCTGTTTTGATCTGTAGTGAACTCTAGATTTGTTTCTCAATAGATTTCCACTTTCTCGCGTTCATGTAATTTGTGTCCCTTGCTCCCTCTCTTCCTTGGAGCCTTGCTAAGGCATGTTACTGTGGTACTACAATGCCTTGGCCATTTCTCGTTACCTCCGTCACAAAAGGCTGTGCTGTTCTGTTTGTGCTTATAATGTACCCAGATGGTGAATAGAATGAGTGACCACCAAGCTCATTTTCACTTGTGGGGTCAGACCTTTCTCTGCTAAATAACACAAGTGTTCCCAGCTGCTGTGCAGCTGCAGGGAGTCTGCTTTCCTTCACAGGCATTAAAAACCCTTTAATCAGTGTTTGTTGTTTGTAAGCAGCGGTGTTGAGGTGTGGAGAAAAAGAACAGATATGCTTTGTTGGCAAAGTTAACTTCATTCTGACCTCTTATCTTTCCTTTTTCTTTTCAAGTCTGAAGAAGCAGAAAGCAGTTTGGGAAGTGGTTTCTGCAAGCACCTGTGTAAATGCATTTGCTGAAGGAGGAGGTTTGTGTCCTTATACAGATAGAGCATTTGACATAAAAAGATGCTCTGAGAGTTGCACTGAATTGGAAACTCTTTAGGGCAGGGACTCAAACTGGCTGGAATAGGAGCTGTGCAGACTCCCTTAGTGTAAATAAATGTTATGTATATACAAATACTGTATTGAGTCTATATTCAACGGATCCCATTTGCAATCTGGTCAATTTTAACTTCTTCCTGTGAAATAGATTATTTCTTCTAGTTTTGGGAGGGGGTTTGTCTTGTTGTTTGTTTTGGATTTTTTTTTTTAGCTGGGGTTTTGTGTTTGTGGTGGTTTGTTTGTTTTCCTTTTAGTTCCACTTTTAATAGCTTTCTTCTCATGAAGGAAAAGGGAGGCGATAAAGAACTGATAAGCTGTCTCCAATCCCATTTGCTTTGGATGTAGTCTATTCTGAAACAAATGGGAACACAGAAATCAAGAAGAATCTTTGAGAAATTTCAGAGCTAAGATAATTATTTTCCTCTTCATTCTAGATGAAGCTTGGAAACCTCCTGGTGCTTCACATGTTTGCAGGGTTGCTTTTTCCCCTGAGTCCAGGTTTGCTCGCCTTGTGCGTCTGTGAGTAGAGCACCGAGCACTGCTCTGCGAGTAGTGATTCTGTTGTTTGCAAAGCCTGTTTTTGTGTGCATCCTGAACCTGTGGGGACATCGGGCTTTGATTTGAGCTTCAAGGATCATCGTAGGTCATTAAAGGCAGAATACTTACCTTGCCCCTCTTCCCATGGAGGGACCAGAGAATCACATTCCTGTCTCGGCTGTGTCTGGGGAGGGTGGGTACCAGGCATTAGGGCACCTTGTGCATGTTGCTCACAGCCCTCAGCCTGGCTCAGCAGTACCTCCAGTAGTGACTGAAGGGCTCTTCTGGAGCAGGGCTGTGCCCTCAGGAAAGCAGTGCCTGCTTGCTCAAAGTAGGAATTATAAAATAAAAATAAGTCCAACTATATATGAATTGTGGTCCTAGCTGTTAAAGTTACAGAACCAAGTAGTCTCCCCATGGCAGACACATTTCATCATTCATCCATTCTTTTTCTTCGTGCAGCTGAGGTTGCTTACAGAGGAGGACATGCTCCCAGACCAGCAAAATGCTAAAGACTCCTTGTGCTGGGCAGGAGGGGATGTACACCAAACCATCTAGTGCACTAAATGTCTCTGGGTGGTCTGTATTGACCATGTAGCATGAATGCTTACCTGCTAGAATTGGGACAAAGAACCACCATTTTATACCTGAACGCTGTCAGGGCTGCTAAGCAAAGATACGGGCTGTGAGCTACAGTGGAGCAGGTGCCCGACTCTAAAGGGGGAGTTTTTGAAGCCCTTTGGATCTCCTGGAAATATTGCTGGCCTTTCTGGCAGTGCCGTTTCCTTGCATGAGAAGAACGCTGATCAGACAGGTGTGATCCTGAATCCTTATTGAATTTAATGCAGACTTACACAGTTACAACCTACCTGAACAAAACAAGCACCATCTTGTGCAACTATGTAAACCATAAACTTTTTTGGCAATGCAGGTGTGGCATCTTCAGTGTCTGGAAAGCACCGAACATGCTGTGTGGGCTCCCTACTGTAATCCAAATTACAAATGCTAAAAAGGCTTTGATTTTTTTTTTTCATTTTTTTTTTCTAATTACGTGGTTCTTGGCTTAATTTGGGTAGGCAAGAACTTCACAGACTGCATTGGGGTGCTCTGCATGTTTCCTCAGGCCCTCATAATTAATCAATGTCGAGTTGTTTCTCTGTCTACAAGGAGACACCTGAGAAAAGCTCTTCCACAGCCTTAGATTTAACTTGTTTGTCAGTCCTAAGAACAACTTTCTATTCTTTAGAGATGCCTTTTCTGGAAGAAGGGGTGTTCATGATGTACAAGCCCCCTGTATACTAAGTATTTTTGGTACAGGCTGCAGCAGGCTTCAGTGAGTTTTCATGCTACAAGATGACTTTCAGTAAGTTAGTAGTATGGTTTGATGCTGAGAACCAGTATTCCAGATTTTTTTATTGAACCTCTGGATAACTCATATCTGTGGAACTCAGCTTCTGACAAGGAATTTGCAAAAAGTTTCATGCTGTTATCTCAAGCCTCCGGTTGTGATAAATGGGAGATCTGTGTGTTCCTTCTAACAAGAATGGCTCCTCTCTTGAACTGAATATATAATTGATGCATGTGCACCATGCTGTCCTATCAGGCAGCTCTGCTTTGAAAGTCTGTTTATACGTACGGAAACCTGAAAAGCCTTGGGAGTCTTTCAGTGTCTCTGACATCACATGCTGGGAGGAGGCTTCAGCATCTTCAGTCTCTTGCTTTTTTGCTGTATGTTTACAGTCACTACTGATCTTTGCATTTTGGGGGCGAAAGAAAGACATTACTGTAGCCAGAGCAATTCCGAATTAAGTTGTGATAGTCCAGTCCCTGAAAAGAAAAAAAATCTGGTCCAGCTTTACAGTGTTTTTATAGTCTAGTCCAGGTCTCTATAAACCATTTAAAATTGCCTTCAGGTTTAAATTTTCCAATTTCCCATTTGGAGCAGGTGTTGCCAGGTTATAGAATGTGTTACAGAAAAGGAACAAAAACATTTCAAAAACACTGTGCTTTAACAAATATGTCAAGTCTGTGACAGATGAGATTTTTTAAAAAGTTTGCCCCACCAGAAGTAAAATGAGTGCAAACCTTGCTTACTTTTCCTAGTTGTCATGTTTAAATAGGGGGTTTAGTAATGCATTAGTCTTCAAAAGATCCAGCAGTATAGTATGAAAATATGAAACTTCTCAATTGTTTTTCATTTAACTGGGGAGAGAAGATTTTTTGTAATGAAAAAAAACCACCAACAACCAAATTTCAGAGATGCATGTTTTCAGAGTGGTTAAAAACCAACCCAAACTAGGCTTCAGGCAATGTTTTTTCAACAGCTTTAGCCTCAAAGCATAGAGTAGACAGCTTTGCAGGAAACTGTAACACCAAGGTGATTATGGCAGTGACTCACACTTCCCTGTAAGGCATCCAGCTATCAACACACTTGGAGAGCTGTGGCTTTGTGCATGCAGGCAGGGTGTCAGTCAGTGCCCATTTGCCAGCCAGCTCTGAACTGCTGAGCTCAGAACTGCTTTGACAGCGAGCTGGGATATCAGTGTGTTAGAGAGCAGCTCTGGTGCCTCCAAGCTTGCAAGAGGCTGTAGAAATGGGAGGTAGGGAAAGGGAAGTGCAAGGCAGGTTTGACTTCCCTTTTCTTTGCTTGATCCTCGTGGAACTTGTTTGAAGAGTCCCCTGAAATCTTCCTGTGAGCAGATGATTTGGTTTGGGTAGTAATTAAAGGTCTGACAAACCAGTAAGTGGAGCAGTATGGGAAGAGAAAAAGGCTGCTACTATCATGCCTTGCCAAAAATTTCTGCAGGTGGTTATGGAAAGATGACTGTCAGTTTGGATCCTCAGGAAAACAATATGGACTTGGGAAAGAGATCTGGGTGTTCCTATAGGCAGTTCAGAGTAGAGACGAGTATAGCAGTAAACTACTGCCAGATGTTGGGATTTGCAGAGAACAAGCAGACAGAAGATGCGGATTCGTGCCTTGTGGATTTTCCCATCCCCAAAAATAAGGCAGAACACCAAGGAAAACAGTAGTGATCATGATATGGAGGGAAGTGGTCTGGGTGAGAAATTGGAATGTTGGGGTTGTTCAAATTACAAAAGACTGACAAGGAATGCCACATTTGTACAAAATGGGTTGCATCATAATGGAATGCTCAGGAAGAAGAGGTATGCAGAAAGATGATATAAATTCAAACTTGTGAAAGGAAATAGGTTTTCACATAGTGTGCAGTTAGATTGTGGGATGCATGGAATGCAATTGCCAGCTGTGCTGGATGTCATCAGGAAGGAACATAAGGTGACTTTGGGAGTGTGCAGGTGTGCTCTTGCAGGTGGTATTTACAGATGATATAAACTAAGCATTCAAAAACATCACTGGTGATATAAAACTGGTCACATGCATGGTTCAACTACCAAGGCCAGTCTTGATACGTTATTTGGATTCCTCTGTCTTTGGTGATAATTTTTTAATGTCTCTGACTAAAATTGTCTAGTACCAGATACTGTTTGTGGCACAGCACTGGGCAAGCTAGGCTGTTGTGACTCAGTATTGCCCTTCCCGTGTGGGTTGTGTTTGGCTTTGCACATCTTACTTTTTTAGAGGTGAGGCAGAGTGAGTAATGTTTCCGTTTTATTAAAGAAAATGGAATGGCAAAGACCGTTATTTTTTTTAAGGATGTATGTGTTTCATTTAAAGTTCCCTTCAGGCAAAGTCAGCTTTGGTAGGCATCTTAAAATGCATTATAGTCATATTGTTATTGTCATAAAGAAAAAATACACTATGTTCTGTTTTGGGAAACCAAACAAAACCACTATTTTTTTTTTCTCCCTCCTTTTTTCACTTCCTTCAGTTTTTAATAAGCGACCGTGACAGAGACCCTCAGTGCAACCTGCATTGCTCCAGGTCCCAGTCCAAACCCCTGTGTGCCTCTGATGGCAGAACATATGAGTCGATGTGCGACTACCAGAGAGCCAAATGCCGTGAGCCGAGTCTCAGCGTGACGCATCGTGGCCGCTGCAAAGGTAGGTGGATTTCACATGGCTCTGAGAGGTGAAATGGGAGCCCTGCCTCATAAGAAACTGAATTCTTAGACCCTTGAGTTTAGTACCATGTTCTGAGAGTAATCCGATTTGGAATTGTGCATTCCTGCAAGCATGGGTATATGAGTCTTGGTTTAAGCAGTAGAGCACGAGCTGACTGAATTATCAATGAAAGAAGGCAAAGGAGCCACAGACATCATTGAAAAATGGCTGAAATGTGTCTGCAGACAAAAACAACTGGCCTCATGTAAGCATAAAACCAAATCCTGAAAGCAGATTTATTCCTTGCTACCTGTGCTGATGAGGAATCAAGATACCTTTGACCCTTTGACTGACAGGAATGTGGAGTGGGGAAAAATATGATGCACACTAGATGTCTAGTCACTTTTCAGGCATTTCAGCCTTTCTGTGCTGAGCTAATTAAGAAGACAGTGCATGCAAGCTGCTTTATATGACTTTTTAAATTTTTCCTGTTTGCTGTTACACATCCGCTTAGAAGTGCGAATACTGTCCCTCAATTCAGCTCTTCAGCGTAGTCTAAAGATGAAGTTGAAACCTTTTAATGAATTATTGCTGTCTTATCACACAAATGGTTTGCATTTGCCGTGAAGTAAAAAATAGAGTGGAGTCCATTTTCTGAGAGCACAATTGACTCAGAGGGCAGGTGGCACAGGTGTTTTTAGCAGTGGATTAAAGTGACAGGAGAAACTCATTAAAATCCATGTGACAGAATAAATAGACATTCATTTAAGCCTGGCATTTGCTTATGAAGGATTTTTTATTATTGTAAAAATGTATTTTGGTGCATATTGTGATTCCAGAGTCCCAAAGAAGTAATTAAGACTTTTTTTGGGCTCAGGTAGAGTACACTTTTTCTGCTCTCTGATGCAACTGAAATGTTTAGTTGAAACTAACTTGCATTCTCCTTTCCTTTTTCCTCTTACCCTGTGGTACTGTACAACCTGGGAGTGTTTGTAAACTGCAAGTCTTGCCTTTAACCCACTAACACTCCTGGCAATCCCTGTGAAGTAGGAATACTGTTTCAACTATCACATGCAAATTTAACCTAGCTGGTAATTTCCATATGTGCTGCTCTTGAAAGGTATTTTATTTTTTTAGCTGTGTTAGACCATTGTTGGCAAATTGGGGCAGTTGTGAGACCGCTATGCTGAAATACAGGCTGTTGGCCAGGTCTGTATTGTGTACTTGAGAAAAGGAAGATATTGCCAACAGTGTTTGAGCACCTTGAGCTGCAGCAGGACACTGGATATACCCTGAACAGCCTTCACTCCTACATGACAGATGCTCTACAGGAGAGCTCCCATGGAATTGTAAAGGATCCCATGGGCCATCGAGCTCAGTCACACACAGCTGTGATAGACACTGTATCCAAGAACTTATCCTTATGAAATGAGAAATTTTACCTTGTGCTTCACTCTCTGAAGGGGGAAAGACAACAGGCAACTAAAATAAGTAAAAGAGAAGGTATATTGTGGACAGCAAGGCATAGTTCTGCACCCCAGATTACCATACGCTTCTAGTGTATTATGCTGATGATTTGACCTGTGCTTGTGCCAAGGAAAACAGAACGGTTTCCATAGTGAGAACAGAACCTTTTTGATTCAACTTAATGCTCTGTTCTCTCTCAAGAAACTAAGGACCTTTAAAGACGAAATCTTGCGAAATCTTGCCAGCCCTTTGGGACCTATAACCCTTATTCAACTCTTGTTCATTGCTAGCTTCCTCACATGTTTTTCAATGAAATTCCTTCAGTGCTAAATTATCTGAACTCCCTCCAAACCCTCACTCGCACATCACAAAGGGTTAAAAGTCAGGAGTAGCATAAAATGATCAAATTATGGCATCCCTGACAAATGGAGCCTCACTGATGAGATTCTAGAGAATAGTTCCAGATGGTATAGCTGTGTCCAAAATACACAGCCAAGCAATCCTACCTGGATCTTTTCTGAGGAGGCATCATAATATTTGATGTTAAATAAGAGTTATACCTCAAAACTTAGCAGGGGTGAAGGACAAATACTTGTTAACCTTAACAGCTTGCCACGAGTCATTTATGCAGTGATTGTTATATTGGTATATATCTGTGGCTTAGAACACACTTAAGTTCTGTGTTAACTGGTTGATGTCTAGGAACTTGTTTGGCTTATTTAATTACAACGTTGGGAGTGTTCTAAAAGTTCCCTTTGGATTTATTAATTAGATTAATAAGTCTGCTGGTACAGAGTTTGTTCTTAGGTCACAAGTCACAGTGTAGAGTGAATCTATCTGCAAGTTACTGGTGGAAATTGTAACAGGACCTGCAGCCTTTCTCCTGGCATGCAGGAAATGAACACAGCTTTTGGCTAATGTGCTAGAAAGGCAGATATTTCTGACTGATGGGTTATTGGAAGAGAATCTTTTCTACCTACTATTTCTGTTGGACAGGAGATGATGTTTTGAAATCACTTTGTCTGCTCGCTAGATCCATGTGTTTTGTCTTCAAACTTGCTTTATTTTCCCTTGACTGTGAATAAGAATGTCCTTCCTTGGCAGCAGTTAGTAATATCTAAAATGTCACTTCCAATCACTTTGCAAATTTAGGCATGTTTCTAGCCACGTTCTGGAAAAATTAGGGAACTCTGGAGCAGAAATGGTATGTGGATATCAAAAAAGGAACAAAGTGCATGGGCATGAAAAGACAAGAAGGTGATCAGGAGCAGTCAGTGTTGATGGGGAAGTCATGCTTAACCAACCAGGTTGCCTTCTACGGTGGGACAACTGGCTGGATAGATGAGGGAAGAGTAGTGGGTGTTGTCCACCTGGGCTTTAGCAAGGCTTTTGACATTCTCTCCCATGATAGCCTCACAGAAAAGCTCAGGGAGTGCTGACTGGACATGTGGACAGGGAGATGGTTTGAGAGCTGTGTGAACGGCAGGTCTCCGGGGATTGTGATCAGTGGCACAGGCTGTGGTTGGAGGCCTGTCACTAATGGTGTCCCCCAACGTTCAGTAGTGGGCCCAGTATTGTTTAACGTATTCATCAGTGACTTGGATGAAGGGACAGATGCCTCTTCAGCAGGTTTTCTGATGACACGAAGCTGGGAGGGCTGTGGAGCTCTTCAGAAAGATCTGAGGGTTGGAGGTATGGGGAGAGTGGAACCTTTTGAAATTCAGTGAAGTATGGGGTCCTGCACCTGGGAAAGAGTAACCTCCTGCACCAATACAGGCTGGGGGTGCAGATCTGCTGGAAAGCAGCTCTGTAGAGAAGGACCTGGGGGTCCTGGTGGACAACAAACTGTCCATGAGGCAGCAGCACCCTTGTGGCCAAGAAGGCCAATGAGATCCTGAGCTGCATTAGGAAGAGCATGGCCAGCAGATCAAGGGAGGTGATCCTGGCCCTCCTCTCAGCCCTGGTGAGGCCACATCTGGAGTGCTGTGTCCAGTTCTGGGCTCCTCAGTACCAGAGAGACATAGAGATTCTGGAGATGGTCCAGCAGAGGGTGACAAAGATGATGAGGGGACTGAAGCACCTCACTTGTGAGGAAAGACTGAGGTAGCTGGGCCTGTTTATCCTGGAGAAGATATGACTGAGAGGGGACTTCATCACCACCTTGAAAGGAGGGTGTCAAGAGGATGGGTCCAGGCATTTTGGTAGAGCCAAGCAATAGGACAAGAGTCAATGGGCAGAAGCTGGAACACAGGTAGTTGCACCTGAATGTGAGGAAGAACAGTTTTACTGTGAAGGTAACTGAACACTGGAACAGCTGCGCAAAGACGTTGTAGTCTCTCCTCTCTCCTCCCCTGGAGATGTCTGTAGCTGTCTGTACTCAGTCCTGAGTAGCATGCTCCAAGGGACCCTGTGTTAACAGGGAGTTTGGACAAGATGACCTCCAGTGGTCCCGACCAACCTGAACCATTCTCTGTGGGTGAAAGAAGTTTGAGATTCCAGGTGCAGGATTTGACCTAAATGAAGTGGAAAACAGTGGGGAGAGCGAGTACTAATTGATATCCTGTACAATAGATAGGTATATTTTTGTAGTTTGCTCAAATTCCATTTTTGCCTGTTTTATGAAAATACGCAGGTAATTGAGTAAATGGGTATGAACCTGCTGACTTCAGTGTAGCTGAGCAGCTTCATGTCTGGTGGAGACCTGGCCTGTATGTGAGACAGTTACATAATCGAACTGAAAATAGTTAAAAAGCTGCTTGGATCAATTTTTGCTCTTTGAACTTTGCATACAAACATAGGAGAATTAAAATTAAATAGCTTAAATAGATTTTGGTGGTTGCATTTTATTGATTTGCTGCTAGTGTTATGTGAATCCTGGAGATGTTTTACTTTGTGTTATTAGGATAGCTTGGGTCTTTATACCATGATGTTGTGTGGTGTCAATACTGCCTCTGCCTGTTGAAGAGAGGATGCTGGAATTCTTGGAGCCTATTCAGGAGTGCAGTGCGTATATTATGAGGCATACAGTGGTCTTGTTTGAATAAACTATTCATGGATAAGATCAGCCATGGTAACTAGCCAACTTCATTGCAAAAGCCAAAATTATGTGCACCTGCATTGTGCCGATTAGGCCAGGGATGTCAAAAACATCATTTGTAGTTAAAAATCTTCTGGTTGCCAGCTGCCAGCTTGAGAATTAGTTTTCTTTAAAAGGCACCTTTCTGGGCTACAGTAAATCTGTCCCATGTTTGAAGATATTTAAAGTAAAATTAAGCAGGTCTGCTTTCAAAAGAAGTTACGCTGTTTTGGTTTTCCACCTAATGTAATGGAGGGAAAAGTGTCCAATTTAGTCTGCTTGAACCGTGAAACTGGAATGCACTAATGCCATTCTGGTTTATAAACATAGTGTTTGATATTCCAGAGAGCATTTCTAAAAACAGGGAAGAAAGTGCTGAAACACTTGGGTAAGCAGTCGAAATGCAGAATAGGGTATATGAACCTACAATCATAAGATCAGGCTTTAGTAAAATTTGTAATGCATCTTATTTGGGGTGAGCTATTTGGCAGCTACTTTTTAAACATTTGGCACTTATGTAATACTTTACATTTTCTAATTAACAAAGCAAAAATAGCAAAGTGAAGTCATCCCACTGAAATCACATGTTGATGCAAACATTATAAAAATACCAGCCTGTGGAGTGAGGAAGAGAAGGATTGACAGTCCTTTTAAAAACAAACTGGTAAATGTTGATCTTAAAGGCACTGTTTTTACTGAAACTGATTTGTGGAAGACTGACAAAAAAGATAGCAATATGCATGCACCTCTCCACCCAGTGTGGTATATAGGTGTTTGTTCCAAATAAAGGCTGTAAAAGAACTGGCATGACCTTTGGAAATCAATGAGGGAGGATGGGAGAAGTAATCAGTCCTGAGTGTCCATGATCAGGAGAAAAACTCTGTCGTCTCTGTAGTTCAGCAGCAATTTGTGAAGAGTCACCACTTGAGCCAAGGATTGAACTGCAAAAGATGCTGCAATGACAATGAGCTCTTAAACACCATGGTGTAGCGGTGCTGTGCTATGAAGTGTGCTCTTCTGGCTGGGAGTAGAGAGTTCAATCTATAAAGGCCAGTTAAAATTGCTGGGAGGGACATGGTAGCCTTAGCAGTAATGTGTTTATATTATTTGCTTAAAGTAAGGGCTTGATCTTGTGGATCTGCTCATTAGACAAATTGGACAAAGATCTGGGTTAGTTTCCCTTCTGCCTGGGCTTCTAATGTATTTCTACTGCAGGGGATATCACAAAATGTTTGTTTTTACCAGCCCTGTGCTGAAGCATCCAGTTTGTCATGTAGTTGTGAGTGTGCCAGCACTAAAGCAGATGCTATGTATAAGTGCTTTATGCTTCTGTTTTATGTTCAGGAGGGGAGCCAGAAATGCCTCTCTGCAGTCCTCTATCCTTGGATGCAGAGACTAGGAAACACTCATTTGGGAACTTGGGGTTTGATTGTCACATAAAAAAGTCACACCTGCTTTTTTTCCTTGCAAGTGCACATCGGCATTATCTGTGCTGATTTTTTTTTTGCTACTTCGTTGTCTCCTGTGAAGCAGAAGTTGAAAGTGTTTTCTGTCAAGCAGCTAGCTATGAAGCAGTGCAAGCACACTGTCTGGTTTTGTATTAATGTCCTCTGTTGTGCCAAGCAAGATTAGGCTCTTAAGCTTGAACAGGAGATCTGCAGGGGATAGGTGTTCCAGTTACCAGCATTGCCAGTGCTTCCTTTTCAGCTGAAAGAGTGAGCACGTGTTTGGAAGGGTCAGTTGGCAGGACTATCCTCCACTGGAGATGTGCAAACAAGATCTGATTGTCTGGTCATGTTGGCAAGCAGGCGAAAATGAAATTCCATGTCAGAGTTTATGGATAACTAGAAAAAAAATAGAGTGTAAATTTTATTCAAGTCTTTTATTCTGTAACAATTACACTTTTTATACAGGTGCATAATAGGCCCACCTGAGATCAAAGCTCCATGTGCTTTGGTATTGTGCAAACACCCAACAAACAAATTAGTCTAAAGATAAGTGACACAGGATCAGAAAGTGACATGAGGTCACAGAGGGGTGAGNGAATTGATATAGGTACTGTTGCTTTCTAACCCAGTGCCTACGCAGCTGGGATCTGTACTGTATACTATTGCTATGAATCATTCTTTTTCCAGAGAGAAGGCTTTGATTTTCATAATTTCGGAAGCCTTGTGAAATCCTTCTTGGGAAGCAATGTGATATGTTTAAAATGACCTGTGTTGGCAAACTGGAAACTTAATCTCTCTGGTCATCAGTTGTGTAAATAAAGTACTTGGTGTGAAGGCTTTGGTCTATGTCTTTATCAGAACTATTTACAGCATTGTCATTGATTTCTACATCTAGAGATGCTGCGATGGAAGTTACTTCCATTGCCACACAATGTGAATTCAATTGATCTAAGAACCCAGATTGACTTTCTAATTTAATGCTGGTATTAGTGATTCTGTTGTCAAAGCTCATGTGATCTATGAAACACAATGTGATCTCAGGGATCCAGTGGAATTTTTTGTTAACCAGTACGGTTTCCATGCCTGGTAAAATGGGGATTGAAACTTGTTCACTCTGTAGGGTGCTGCTAAAAGATTCTGGTGATAAGATTTTGAAGTTTCTGCACTGAAAATCTTTAGTCAGTAGCTTCATGGGAGAAGAAAGAAGGTGCTAGTTCCTGTGTAAAGAGTGCCATGGAAACAGATGTTCACTGTTTTCCTTCTCTTTCTAGACTGAACAGCAGTATTGTTAGACCTCATGTTTTTAAATGTAAACACTGAGTCAGTCTGGATCTCTGCAGGGCAGAACTTTCCTCTTTTGACCCATCAGTCATCATGGTTAGACTTACCTGGGTATACTCTGTAACCGTGAGCTGAACCTGGAAGGGGTTAAGGTCATGCTACCCTTCGCCATCATCTGAAGCAAGAACTGAGATTTTAACCCCTTCAAACACTGTTTGCAGAGCAAACTTTTTTCTTGGCTCCAAAGTGAGTAACTGGTATGAGAAAGTTATAATGCACACTCAGTTGTAAGCACTGGGACTAGAGGTTAAAAGCTGAGTTTCAGGAAGGCACAGGAAATGGCATATCTGCCTCATCTGAACCACACAAAGGTGGAAGTTCATATGCGTGACTGGCTATTTCAGTATCTTCCTGGGAGAGTTGCTCAGAGAACCACCTTTGAGGGGGTCATCACTTCTTTTCCACATTGCTCACTGCTCAGCCTGAATGATTTGGTTTACCCAGCCATTCAATGTCAGGCTAATGGTCTTTCACTGCATGGGCATTGTGCTCCAGTGCTTGTTGAAAGAATATTCCAGGATCCTAAGATGACCATAAAAATTATTGACTAGGAATTTAGGCAGCTCTTAATTACCTGGCTTGTAGTTTGGTGGTCTAGGTTCATATTAGTCTTTAGGATGATGAGTGCTAACTCCATATCTGCCTGGTGAACATGTGGGTAATGGTCCTTTATGCTTTATATTTATTTGTTTGGCGGGGTTTTCCCTTGCAGCTGTGTGGTGCATCTGATAGCTCTTGGAGAGGCCAAATGGTGTTGGCGATGTAAGTGGGTTTTGCTTTTCTCTTTGTAGATGCTGGCCAAAGCAAGTGTCGATTAGAGAGAGCTCAAGCCCTGGAACAGGCAAAGAAGCCCCAGGAAGCAGTCTTCATCCCAGAATGCAATGAGGATGGATCATTCATGCAGGTAAAATTTCTATTTGCTTCATTCAGCCAGGCTTCAGGTGTCTGTGGGAGATTCCGTGTTACGGCACGAGCCAAGTGATGACAGCAGAGTGGGTGCACACTCTGACTCAGTTACTTGGGTAAAAATTTGAAAGCTGGGGTCTTCTTTTACCAAATGGAAGTTTTGATTCAGTCATAACACCTTAAAAGACATATACATATGCAATAGCATCCAGCTCCAATGTAGAACAGAAACAAATGGCATTAATCTTCAGCATTGCATAGAAAGAAAAACAGTTGCAGGGCAGGTCAATTTTTCCATGAAGAGGAGTGTAAAGAGAGCTGTGGCTTACACAGAGCAAGGTGGAGCCAGCTGATTCTGCTGTTATCTCTGCTTCATCTATCTCAGGAAGAAAGCAATCTATTCAGCCCATTCATTCTGCAGGGTACTTCTTGTACTGTATGTCCTGTAGTGATTTTGCCAGAGAGGAGGTGAGACTGCTTTGTTTAGGTTTTTGATTCTTCACCGTTCACTTGCTGAAGTTTGTCAAAACAGGGTGAAAATGAAGAGTGATACTTGGTTCTGTTACCACTAGCATATTGAGTAGTGTCCTAGTGCTGACTGAACTGGCTGTTAAAAATGGCTCATGCACAGTTTCCTGACAGAATTTCACGCTGTCTGCTCAGTTTTGCATGCATCTAAAAAGCCAGAAATCTGCAACCCTATGACCTCTACTTTGTGAATTTAGGTAGACCACAGAATGTTTTTTGCCTTACCTTCCATACATTGAGTACTACTCTAGGCACCTTCTTTCTCAGAGAAATTTTAGGATACATTGGTTGTTTGTAAAGTCTTCTGAAGGTAAAAGAAATTCCAAAATAGAATCAATATTGGCTTTAAAAAGATGAGAAAGGCAGAGAGCTTTGGGTTTGGTTCAAACATTTTGTGATGCCTGAGGGAAAAGGAGAGGAAAGATTTTTTTTTTTGTGATAACCCACCAAAAATTTTATTCCCCTCCTCAGCCTTACCCTCCCATTATCTGGTGTGTGGGAGTGTATTTGTTTTGTTTTTTGACGATGAAGTGGAAAAGTTGTATTCGTCCTGCAAACTTTTCATGCTTCTTTGGAGCAGCACTAAACTTCTGTTCAATGTGGACTGTCATGGGATAAAAGATGACTGCAGTTTCTTGCAGTTGAACTGCACTTTCAGTTGCTGAAATTTGATTTTGTGTAGAGCTGCTCAGATTGTGTTGGCACTGGAGGCTAATGTTTATAAAAGCTACCATAGTGGGCCAACATGGATCAAAGTGTTCCGTGCTAAACTTCATAGTTCAAGAAAAAAGGGGTAAGGAAAGCTAGCTTTGGGATGTCTATCACCTGTCCATCAACATCTTGGAGAGTAAAGTAGGTGAAATTTTTATCCTTAAAAGATGGACTGATAGTATAGTTGATAAAGCTTTGTTTCAGACAGGTTTATTTTGAAGGTGGGTACCAGTGTCTGGATTGAGGCAAAGTTGCTGGACTTTTTCCTTGGCACATTCCTTAGCCAGTGTTGGTTGCCAGTTGAGGGGCTGCATGAAACTGCTTACAAAAATTGTGTGTTGTCAGTTGGCAGCCAAGTGATATTTCACATTCTTTCTCCATTGAATTCTATCTGTGAACACTAAAGTGCTTTTGTTTTACCTGGCATGCTGAAGGAAGCCTCTGATCTCTTTGTATCTGGAATTAACTGAAATTCATATCATTCCTTGGTTCATAAAAATACCCTACGTTCCACATACCTCATGAACCAGCTTCATCAGTTATACTGCAGCATTTAAGATAATTGTCCTTGCGTAAGATTTAAGTGAAAAATAATGTCCAAGAAAGCTAACTAGTTTCAACCTGCATTTGAGACAAGTATTTCCTTTAGCTTCTGGTCAAAATGAATTAAATTTTGATTTTAAAAGGATGTGTAAAAACTATTGTTTTGGTGAACAATCTAAACAGTTTTGCTTCCAGCAACTCATGAATAGATCTCATCTGGTGGAGGTATTTTGGATCCTGCATCTCTTGTGCAGAAAATTGATGCTCCTGGGTTCTGTTCTACAGGGAGGCTGTGTTCTTGAAGTCCCTGAGGCCTTGATGAAGTCAGCTCTGGACTGTTGTTAGTTTATTCTGGTTCAATACCCAGAGTGTTGCTCCATCTTAGACTCCAAAATCTCATTTGGGAAGTCTACAACAGAACAGCATCTCTCAATGAAGTTTCTAGGAGAAATACCCACTATGCTTTTCAACCTGGAATCCCCATCCCAACAAGAGTCTAAGCAGATGCACATGTTTCAGGGTATATACTCTGTATGTAGAGTTGGCTAGGGAGACTTTTTCAACAGCTTCCCCCTTTCTGTGTAACTATTATTGAAAAGGTGTTTTATGTAGAAGAAAAATTCTGAGCAGAGAGGAATCAAAGATGCCTGCATGTATTTAGAATATCAAATATCTGAATTGCTACAGCACTCATTCGAGATGTAGATGACTTGCTTTCAGGTCATTGTGCTGAGCCTACTGAACACAGTAGATGTTCAGGCCCACATCATTGTCCTTGACATCAGACTTCAAAAGAGTCTGATTTTTTTAATCTAATTAATTCATTGTTGAAAACTCTTGAAATTTTTGTAGGACTGAAAACCAAGAGCAGTACAGATGTGGGAGAATTTGGTAGTAAGAGAACCTGCTTGGCCTTAACTAGATTGAACTAGTGCTTTTGTAGTTCATCATAATTATTTTGATTAGAAACCGAATTGCAATCGCTCTGGGTAAACACTGAAAGCGGGGCTGTTCCTCTGAAAGCAGCGCAAGTTTGCGCTTTCCAGCTCCTAGAATTGTACCCAGTTCAATGCTGAATTTGGGGCTGGATCCACAGCAGATTGGATGGGTCTGTAGGGTGGTGAGGAGAGCGTAGCTCCTCTGCTGCTCTGTGAGCATGGCAGCATGTGCCACATGGGCAGCAGCTGCAGGAGGAAGACCACGTTCACCTTACTTCCTCCTGCTTTCCTGCAGGGTTGGATCTACCAGTTAGATGTGGCAACAAGGGTGAAAGGGAGGAGGGCCTAAAGACAAAGACCTTAGTTTGGCTTGCATTTAAACCCTTTTGTAGAGAGACATCATGCATGTCTTAAACACTTGTATGATCTATCTGGTTTTCATGACCTGTGACATTTAGACTGAAAGCAGTGTTGCCACCGATTCTGTTGCTCAGCTGATCAGTTTTCCAGTTTTTCTGTGCATGACTAGGTATAATGGGGTTTGTATACTGCATCGAGAGGAGCAGGAACTTGTCAATTCAATGGTTGTCATAACTGTTTCTATGCAACGTGTGTGTGCTTCCCTTATTGATGAGAATGGGTATTGCAAAGATCTTATCAAATCCCCTCTTAGTGCTACTTACGCATCTAAAAATGTGACATGGATTTGCAGCATGAAGAGGTGGTGGCACTGCAAGCATGATTGGATGACTGTAAATGGGGAGCAGAACTGATTAATTCCTCTGGAATTGCTATGTCTTTATATTTCAGACTGTGTGGGGAGTATTACTTCCTATAACAAAACCTCTCTACACTTAACCCGCAGTAATATAAGGAGGCAGATAAAATTTGAGTTATTCACAACATAAGAATGTTTGTTAGATATGAGTAATTTGATTAATTGTAGAAAACTGAGGTCACGTACTGTTGTGCAGAATTGAACATGACTAAAACCAGTTTCTGTTCCCAAGACTTTTGCCTTTTTGCGGTTATGCTGTATTTTGCATAAATGCCATTCCTTTTCCGTGCTGCACTTAACCTGCTGTGATCTGTTCTTCATAAACAACAGGCACTAGTGGGTAATCTGCACACTTTCTTTTGCTGCCTAGTGCCCTTGGGCTTGTTGCCATGGGCTGAGAGAGACTTGCATTCTTCATAGTTTTCCCCCAAGCAGTTTTTCAGAAAAGGTTGCTGAGACTTTAAATGGGATCTGTTTCAGACAGATTAATATGAACTTGAATAATGTTAATCCTGCCTTGGGGGTGTAGTTTTTTGGGACTTTGTGGTACGTCTTGCTATTTGCTGCCACCTTCCACTGTCTAGTTGTGGTTTCTTTTCCTCACAAGTCTGCATACAAGTGTCTGAGGGCAAGTCTCCTTGGAGAGTTTCTTTGAGTTTAGGGTTCTGAAAATCTGGCTCCTGGTGCAGTTATGATACACCACTGAGATTTCTCTTAAAGTGGGTGCATCAGTCAAACCTGTCATCTTATGACAGGATCAGTGAGTGGGCTGATTATCAGAGCAGTTCTGCATTATAAGATAGCATCCAGAACATTCCCACATCTCGTAACATAAATCTGCTTGGAAAGAGTGATCGATATGATGGCCCATACCACAGTTTCACTCCATACTATGCTAATGCCCACATAAAGTTCAGTTTACTCCCAAGTTCCACAAACAGCCATTTCTAAAGATGTGAGGAACCCTTTCAGCTTTCACTGTAACTTCATGATCCAAGTCTGCTCCTCTGTATTAGGTAGTGTAGCATGATGCTGGGCAGAATTACAAACTCACGTCTTAATGCAGCAAGATAACTGTGTAGACATGTCCTTCATTCCCTGGGTGCTGTCTATTTATTCCATTATTCAGTGCTCAGATTCCAGCAATACTAAGCTCTCAAGGAGTCCGCCTCTCCTTTCAGAAGAACACAATCCATCTTGCTAGATAAAGAAACTCTTTATAAAGTATCTGAGTTTTAACTGGTAGGTGGTTCTGGCTTTTTTTTATTAAAAGACTTCCCTTCTATAAAAGATGGTAGCTGTAGCTTTCTGTGAGTACTGCTCTGCAGGTTTGCTACTTAAACACTTGCTTTCTTCCTGTGGCTTTCATTGTGTTTCTCATTTGTATGTTGTGCTAAAGATAAACCATGAGTGGGTAAGGAGGTAGGAACTTTGGTTATTTATGGTGTTTCTTCAAAGTACCAGTCAGCTTAGCAAAGGAACAGGTTCTTAAAGCGAGAGTGGACATACTTAAGGAAAATGACAATGTCAGATCGTTCTTAGTTTCAAAGTGTCACATTCTGTGTCAGAAGCAAAAAGCCTCTCTTGGGGACCCTTTTCCTGAACTAAAAATAATATATGTGTCAGTGTGTGTGATGGGAATGCCCTTGATCATGACTAAGATTCTTCTGCTTCAGATGATTTCTTTCCCTGGTTATATGAATTGTGAAATTCCTGTGGAGCAAGCATTTCTTGAATGGTGCATAGACTTGAGAGAGGTGAGTGCTGTATAAAGTCCTGGTGGGAATATTTGCACACCACCATTTGTGAAGAATTAAATACGAGTGGGGAACAGAAAAAGTGACAAAAATTATTTAAGGGGCTGCAGTCCCAAAGAGGTTTAAAACAAGATGCAGACTGATTCATAGCTCCCTAAAATTGCCGATAGAGGCAAGCAGGCTTCTGACAATAATCAGCTGACTCTTGATGTATCAAAAAGTATGACAAGATCCAGAGTCTCAGCATTACAGCAAGACATGTGAACCAGAACAGAGGCATCTCCATCTAGAGTTGAGATAAATAGCTATCAGGCCAGTGTGCCAGTTGTGCACCACTAACTTGGGTTCAGAGGACTTTCTAGCTGAGCCTCAGTGGCTTGAACAAAGGAAAGACTTGATTAAAGAATTGCTGTGTAACACTGGCTTCTGCTCCCTGGGTCAGACTAGATGACCTGCTGGCTTGGAGCTATTTATTTAGCTGTTTTTAGTGTTTACAAGGAGCACTTGGATGCAACCAGGATTTGGAGCCTTGCCTGGTGCTGTGAGTGTAGTCAGTAGCTCTGCTGCCTGCCCTTAGCCTCTGCAGTGCCATTCAAAAACTGGATGTGTTTTTTCTTTTCTCATAGAAGTATAGCTTTGAATACAGAATGAATGTTCTTCCCTTCTCATCTCTGTCCTCCCCTGTGGAAGGAGCCAGGAAATGTTTGTTTGATCTGGGATGGGATAGGAATGGGTTGCTAAACTTTTCATAAGAACAGCAGTGATAGCCTAGTCTGACTGTTGCTGTTGCTGTGGTTAGCCCAGTGCCTGTCTAAGGTGCTTTCAAGCCTCTTACAGCAAACAACCTCTTTCTGTGACTCCATGGAAACTGGTTTCAGTCATCACAGAATTGCTGCTTTGCCTCTGTTCTCTCTGTTGTATATGTGTATGCAATTTCTCTCTCACTTCCAGTTTATATTTGCGTAACAACCCTTTGACCCTCCTTTGTCAAATATCTATAAAGGGAAGCTGCTTGGTTGTTTAGAAGGAATCTGATTCTGGCATTGCCAGTGAGATACTGAAGAAACCCAAAGAATGGCTTCTTTTTCCCCTGAGGAGCTTAAGAGGCAGAGTCATCTGTCTACTACTACTACTACAGTGACTGCTCTTTTAAGGTTTTCGTATTGTAAGGAATTTTATGAGAGCAGGTATTTAATCATATGGCCAGTATATGGGCTGCTGTTTGATTTCACATATTGTAATGGCAGGGTGGAATAGAGAAGCTGCTGCTACACTTTTAATTTGAGGAATGGTGATGGAGCAATTTTTCTTGGGTTTGTCCCTCATGCTTTTCCATCCTTCAGTTGAGACACAGGTAAGACGTCCTATCTCTCCATGAAAAATAGGAACAGTGCCCTGATGCACGATCAGGGATTTGGCTGCTTGTAGTGCTTAAAATGCAACTGGATTTTTTTTTTTTTTTAAATGTAGATGTTAATGGGGAATCTGTTGAAGACATCAGATGATTTTCAGGTTCTATTTGTCTGATTTCCTATTATGTAACTTAAAACATTCAGCTGTTGGACAGGTGTACATTAATTTGAGATATCAAATTGTGTCATGTGCCTTTCCAGCAGTAACAGGCATTCTGTAGCTGCAGCTTGATTAACAATCAAGTCTATTAAGTATATAAGATTGTATTTTAGTATATAAGATTGTGTTTCCTCTGCCTTAATGCTTAGCTTTAGAAGACTGAGAGCCACACACATTTTCTAACAGGTATTTTGGTAGAGTCAAAATTAACTCAACAACTGAAGATTAGATCTGTGCAGTAAACATCTGTCATGCTTGCATAGTTACTCTTCTAAGTATTTAAAAATCTCACTACTTTGGGAGTAGGATTAGAATGAGGTTGAATTTTGGGTTTACAATTGAAATTTTAGTTAGAAATAAAAGCTCAAATGTAAGATAAATGGAAAATTTTAAAGTAAAGCCGCACATTTTGGACATTCCTTATTGTACATGCTCTGAAATAGTCGACATTTTATGTTTACACAGTGCTTAGAAATGGTACTGGATCTGCTATTGCCTTTACACTTTTTTCAGTGTCATACCAGTCCTGTGTAACTGATGAAGAGTATACCTTTCTCCCACCCTCTAAGCTGCAAGCTCTAGGCTGTAGGCCAGTGTTGTTATGACACCTAAATATGCTAAGACCTGGTCAGTATCACAGTGAAAGGTAGTATGTCTTAATGTGAAGACATTCAGGAAAAACAACTGCACTGGTTCTTGACGTTTCTGAAGTGTCTATTCTTCATGGGTAGCTGCCTGGCCTTTAGGATAATGGCTGAGATTTAATTGCAGTTGTTATCTGTAGAAGGGAAGTCCTTTGGTGCTGCAGTAAAACATGTGGTTGTGGTTGTTGTGAAAGTGCTGTCAGTCTCAGATTTTTTTTCTTCCTTTTTTTAATGGTGACATGGGGGAAGAAAGGGTCATGGGATACAAGTCCAAGGAAGACTAGCATTCCTTAGCCTAGTTATTTACAAAATTACTTCACTTTTTTATGGATGTAATGTACTTGGCTTACATAAATGAGTGTATGTAATTGGTAGTTCTCCACTGAGGTGAGTTACAGAACATACTCTTAGTTACTGCATCTATCCTGAATTTGTGTCAATACATTTTTTTTGACTCCTCTGCCGTGTACTGTGTTCTTTTTCTGAAAGCTTGCCTAAAGGACTATCAAGTGACTAATACTTAACTTTTTGAAATACTGGGTACACTGGATTTTTTTATATAATGTAACATGGAATGGTCTTGCCCTGTGAATTTAAGACCCTATCCTGCAATTTAGCTTTATCCCTTGGTAAGATTTTTACAATTAATGCTCAGATGTAGAGACGGCTTCTTGTGCTGTTGCGAATGTAGTTTCGTGTGTGTATGTGGTCAGCAAAGATAAACTCCAAACACAAACCCAAGCAGTTCCATCACATTTGCTTTGAGTGTTCAGTTGATTAGATTGAGCAATAAAAAATATTTTCTAATGCGATTATCGCTAATTATAGTCATAGTGCTTTTGAGTAATTTGCAATCAATTTTGTGATCTATTGAGAGAAGAAAAATGAAACTGCAAATAACAGTGACAGTGACTGTAGTAACATGGGTACATGAGATTATTGTTGATTTTGGCTACTAAAAGTAAATGCTTGAGGCAAAATGATTGATTTGCACTTTAGTAAAACCCAAGATAAACAAGTAAAACCCAAGATAAACACGATGTACCATGTTATAATTGCTCTTAGATCATGTTTTATGTGATATTCAAAGCCTTTTAAAAAAACTGTCATTAAGTCTCTAAACAAACTTTGCTACCTTAGGGCATTGAAGCCAGCTGTCAGCGAGGGGGAATGAGTGGTTTTGCTCTGAAGGATCCCTAATGAGGGGAACAGCACAAACACCCCATCACTCTTCTTTTCTGTGTGAAGAGGATTGGAATGGGAAATTGGTTTCAATGAACTTGTTTGGAAAAAGAGAGAATGGACAGAATTCATTTTACAAGTAAAATATAAAGGCAGTTTCTGAAGTGGTCTCATTTCATGGCCTTTTTTCAGAAATGTATTGAAGGACCCATCTCTAGTTTGTAGTAACATAGGCACTTCCATACAATTTCAAGATCCTGATGTGCACATTTAGCCACAGCTGAAAGTGTGCTTGCTAGAAAGGATTTTGAGACATGTTAGTATTTACACAGATGCCTGTACAATGATAATTTGCTTTTATCTCAAAAATGTCAAAGGCATCCTGAATTTCATCCAAATGCCGGCCACTCTAAAAGTTGAAGCAAAGGCTGTAATTAGATTTGTTAGGCTGAATGAAACTTTAGTGCTGCTAAATTAATATCTGCATAGATGTTACCAAGATCAGTCTGCTAGATCAGGACTTATCTATTCTTACTTGAGAGGTTCTGTATCTGAATTAGTAATTCTGGTGTCTTTCTGTGGTGAAGGAAGGAACTGGGTGACTCTAGATGTTCAGTTCAAAAGCAGAGCTTTAAAGTCAATCAGCATTAATTTTATATTGTGTACCTTTTGACTCACTTGAACCTTCATCAAATGCTCTTAAGTCCCTGTCAGTATATGAGGAGCAAATATGTTGGATCTTGCTCCTTCTGTGTAGTTGACATAGTAACAGAATAGAGCTTAAATCTATCTGGAGAAGGTTTGTTAACATAACAAGTCAGTATTGCATTTTTCTAGCCACGTTTACTGAACAAAATGCTTTTGAAATGCCTACAGATGCTGCTCTCAAGCAGTGGCTATGGAATTTGGGATAGGGTGGCCTTTCCAGAACCCAACTGGGATGCAGCGGGACAAGTTTTTAATAGTAAACACTAAGTGGGATATAGCAGAGGGTGGAACGAGCTGAGACACAACTGCTGTGTCCCCTAACTCAAGTGTTCTCAGATGATTACTTGTAACTTTTGCCTTCTGAATTTCAGCTACAGGAGTTGGAGTAGGAGAAATAACCTTTCTTTGGGTGGGGGGGAGGTGAGGGAAGAAAAGATGATATCAAATGTAGCCTTCTGTCAGACCTCCTTGCTCTGAAGCATGTGTTTGTGATACATCTGGGTTGGGACTTCCAATAAGATGCTGAATTAAAATGGAAGTGGTTGGTGATAGTGTGAAATATGAAATGCCTGCTCTTTGTTTTATTAAACAGGTGCAGTGCCATACCTACACTGGATACTGCTGGTGTGTGACACCTGATGGCAAGCCTATTAGCGGCTCTTCTGTACAGAACAAAACTCCTGTATGTTCAGGTACTGTGGGAGTGGCTTCAGCAAATACTAACTTTATAACCAAAGAAGGCTGGGGTGAATGCATCCTTTTGACAGAGCCAAATCTTTTCAGGTGGTCAGTTTACCCCACTTAACACTGCAGTTTGGACTCTGGCATGTCCACCCTGCAGTTAGGATACAGACATGTCTGCAAGGCTCAGTAAGAAAAACCACTAAGGTAACAACCTGTGGCAGCCAGGGCAAGAGTCAGTGTTGCTGTGTACACCAAACCCAAAGATTTGCTGAACATGGGATAACTTTTTTCCATGAGCTGTATTTTAAAGAAATGATTCTTGGGCTGTATTTTGAGGGACATGGAGTAATTTTTTGCACAGAGTAATTTCAGTTAATTCATGAAGGTGGTTCTGTGCAAAACTGTCAGTTTCTGGGGTCCTGCTGTTATAATGAACTTGGGTCTTTTGACCATGTTACTTAATTTAGGATATATGTGGATCCATGGGGTGGGCAGCATTGGGCTTGCACCACAGCTCTCAAGAGGGAGGTCCAGACCCAGGCTGTTACTAATGTTTATTAAGTGCTGTGTTTCTGGGCACTCAGCCTGGCGTTACTTTGTTGCCTAGCAGTCTATTGGGACCAAATCCACGATTTTCTTTAGAATAGAGTAATGCTGTTGTTTTTTTTTTTCTTCCTCACCATTCAATATGGTAGCCCATGGCTCAAGTGGAATGAGATTGGGCTCCTAGATTTTCATGTGGACCTGATCAGTGGTGGTCTAGCTTTGTGAGCTGTGAACAGTGCTGCTGTGACAACACCACAGTAAAACACAGGCAGCATTGGGAAGCAGTTCTGTACTTTGGGGAGAGTTGAAGGGCAACACTAGAATTGTGCTGCCCTTCTTGCTTTCCTCTCTCCCCCCCAATAAATTAAAGAAGAAAGAATAGGCAGTAAGCATAGGAGTGTGCTTCTAAAATGTTCAGTGATGCCACGTAAACACTGCTGCTACATCTGGCTTCATGCTCTATGATCTGCACCTCAGAGGTTTTTAATATCGTTTTCCTCTCACACCTTGCAGTGTTTGCCCTTTAGGTGGAAGCATGACAGCAATCAAACCTTTGGGGTTTTGAATTTTTCTCGCCTTATCCAGTGTCCTCTTGGCTGTAGGTGGTAATAAGCAAATGTAAGTGACTTGCATAAGGGTTTGAGTTGAGTGGGAGAGCTGTCTGAGAACCAGTGAACCAATGTACCTTGAGGAGGTGCTTGGTTTTTCACAGGCAGA
>WEIT01008474.1:3743-16441 GCA_013389985.1 Dryoscopus gambensis | reverse complement strand
TAAATTGCAAGCATCTATATTAAGAGTGTCAGTGGTACTCATAGGCACCATTTGAATAAATGTTCTGATACATTCTCCTCAACATTTAGCAATTTAGATTAAAGAAGTTTGACAAATAACATAAAGGTACAAAATGTGATTTTTTTCATGTGAAAAATAAACTAGTTGTGAATCTTTGCACTGGTCTTTCAAGGAACTCCTTCCTTTCTCCCTTTTTTCTAAAAAAATAAAAGTGGGCAACTACTGTCATGGTAGCATAACATCTTCATTTAAGATATATTCAACCCCATACAAATATTCTGAATATTAGTGTTCTGCCTCACCAGATCCTTGGACTTTCTCTTTTCTGATTTTTGAATGTATGGCCTAGTCTGATCGAATGTGGATTCACATAATCCTTTTTCTCCATTTTGTGTTAAAGGTATTGCTAGATATTGCAGGGATATATCTAGGAAAAATTCTTCCTTAGCGAACTCAATACCAGAGAACATTAGGTCATCTTTTATTTATATACACTAAACAATAAATTAATTCAGACACTATACTAGGCTATGTCTGCAGAGATAATAAGTCTGTGGAGGGAGCTGTAGAAGAGATGCAGAAGAGCTGCATCTCCAGAGTGTTGAGTTTGAACTCCTCATGTATTTTCACAGCTGTTTTATAAGTGCTCTAACTTCAAAATCATCCTTGAGGAGGTAATCCTTAGCCAGGTAAGTCTGCTGCTGCCAGGGACAGAACCTGTGTCAAGCACAAGTTAATGGTATTGCAGAAAACCATCAAGGACTTATGGCCTCAATGAAATTCCCTTTAGTATCTGTGCAAGAGCACATGTCTGTAGGAAAACTCTCTTACACTTGCTGGGCAGGAAGAATTCAGACTCAGCTGTGTAGAAGATATTTAAGTGCTCTGCAAAACATGTAAAGCACAAGAATTACAAGGCAGGAAAAATAGGCCATATGGAAAGATGAAAAAGATTGAAAAAATCAGATAGTATTTTCGTGGAAGGTGTGTGCCTCTGGTTTTATATTGGCTGAGGTTGCGCAGTTTCGCATGTCTCAAGAGAAATCACTCTTGAGGTTAAGAAAAATTTCAGCGGAAAAGGCAAAGAAGTTTGGAGGTAAAAAGCTACAATTCTGAAACTGTAGGTTATTTTTTTTCCACAGGAGAGGAGAATACCAATCTTAGAAGTCCAAGCTGATCATATAGAGACTTTGAGTATTAGCAAGTGAGCTAAGCCTGTCATAAAGGAATGCACTAATAAATGCTGGGAGAATAAAGAAGGAGTCATGGATAGTTGAGAAAATCACCATCTGGTATTTCCAGTGCAAAAGGATCTCTGCCATTTTTAACAAATGAAGTAGAAAAAGGGGCATGGTAAGGTGTTTAGTGCAATATAATGTAGTTGGATCACTATTAGTTATTACTTTAATTCAGAAATTTTTAAAAAAAGGAAATTTATTCAGAACAAAACTGGTGCTAGACGTGAAATACACAAGAATACTGTAGTTATGCATGTTGCTTTCCATTCCTCTAGAGAGTATTCTACTCTTATGGTATTAACTTTCAAAGGGTCTGGACTGTTTCAGCTCCTACTGAGGTTAGTTGAAAAATCTGAGTACTCAACAACTCTGAAAAAGCAAATGTTTTTACAGAAGATGAAGAGCCATTTCCATCATCATAAAGCATTCAAATCATGGTCTCACATGAAACATTCAAGAAAATTTCTCTTCCCACCCTTTTCCTGTATTTTCCCCATATGAAAATGTTGTGAAGGAAATTTGCCCTTGTCCTGGTTTGGTGATTCTTTATGTGGTAACAGGAATTCAGAATCACCAAAACTTCTTTATGCGCTAACAGGAATCAGACCTGTCAAAAATAAGATAGTTAATGATAAGAGAGGTGTTAACATTCACTGAACATCTATGTCCACCCATAGATTTCAACATTTATAGGACAGATAGAGAAGAAAAAGAAATATACAAGATATACTCTTCATGTTGGAGAAGTAAGGAAGGTTGAGCTTTGTATTATTAGCTTTTTCATGTAAGTTGCACATTGATGGTAAACACAGGAACTGGAGATGAGTAATGAACCTCCATTTCTCATCTTTCTGAGGCAATATCAGCTGTCTGATGTGCGTTGATACCTTTGGCTGCACTCGCTAAGAATAGCTTTAGATATTTTTTTTTGGTGCATAGCACATTACAGGAAAGATTTTAGAGAAGATTTGCATAGTTAATTGTAAAAATATGAGCTGAATATGAGTATTCTGAAACTTTTAATTTCACGGTTAAATACACAACTTGAAAGTTTGACCTTATAGTTAATTTTGGTCAATATTCACTGGAGAATCTTGCATTTCTGGATGTGAAACCCCTCAGAGAAAGGTTGAATACAATTTTTCCTAGAATTATTCACTTTTACTTCAAATCTAAGACCAGTAATTAATTAAATTTTATGAAAACTCAAACTCCCAAATTATGAGCTCACTCAAAACAAATTTTCTACAATAAATCTTACTTGTAGATGCACAACAGTTCATAAATGCCAAATATGAAAAATTATTTCTACATAATAAAAATAAATTTTACTCTAATTTTTTTTTGGCTGCTAGGTCATGCCAAATATGCAGTTATTTCTAAAAATTACACCAGGAAACAGGAAAAGTATACTCTTGGTTTCCTGACTTTAGTTTGCTTCTTATTCTCTCCTTTACAAAAGTTTGCTGTTTTTTATGAACATTTGCCTAAGCTTAGGCAGGAACAGACCTTCTTAAAAACAACTTTTTGCATTATCAGTGGCAGTGCACTATTTCAAGAGAAGTTGCCATGATTCATAATGCAATTATATTCAATATATTATATATCATTCATAATACAAATTCACATTCTCAAGGACTTACAATGACCATGGGAGAACTACAGTACTCCCATACTGTGATATTTTTAAACTAACTGATTATTATTCTCTTCATTAGTAGAAAAATACAGCATTCACTACCTGAACTTTACTGGAACGAAAAACTTCTACAGTCTTGCAAATCTTTGGATAAAATCTTGAAGACAAGCTATGAAGACATGATGCTGAATTTAGAAAGTAAAAAAAACAAGGTCGCTATAGAATTAAAATGGAAAGTGTCTCGACACAAAATTCAAATTATAGTCTACATCAGAAACCTTTTAAATTAAACTAAGTACTTCTCAACTTTCATACCCTAAGTGTGAGAGTCACCTATTGGTCTTCACGACAACTACTCCGCTACAGCATACACATATATTTGCATGCCTAGCTTCTCGGAGAGACATACACCTTGATCTAATGCGGATTTAGTTCAGTTATGGTGACCAAGAGTCTTTACCAAATATTTTTTATGCTGATCAGGTGATTTACAACAATTCTGGATTTTATTTCCTAAAAAGACTGGAGTTTGAGACTTTCTTCAGCTCCCTGCTTCAGATAGGAAGCAGAATCAGATACATGGCACTTCCTCAGAAAAAAAAAGAAAATACTTGTTTCTGGGAAAAAACCTTGAGACCGCATAATGTCAACCGAAAGGTCAAATAAATAATGTGGGGATATCTATATATAACAAAAACTGACTTCTGTTACAGAAAAGGCCTCTCTTAGAGAAACAATGTTCAACCATGAAGCACTCAACGGGCATGGAGCATCCGAGAGAGCAGTATAGCTGTTAAAATCTGATGCTGACCGGCAGCTGCCTGGAGGCTACGCAGCATCTTAGACTGCAAGAGTGGACCAAGCTGCAGCATGGCTGACCCTGCAGGCTCCCTGCGAGGAGCAGACTGCAATCCAATACAAAAGTAGCGAAGGTGAAGGTGAAAGACAGGAGAGGGACTCTGCTTGGTTTCCAATCCTTTTATTCTGGTGGAGGGTCAGAGACAGAGGAGCAAAAATGACACGTAACAGGGCTTTTTATATGGGGGTGGAGAAAGGCGGAGTAAAGGGTAACAACCTATGGGGTGAGGGCAAGTAGGAGGTAACAAAGGGAATACAACCAATGGGACAAACTCAGGGGAGGGTTCAATTTGAAACAACCTATGGGGCGTCGAATACAACAGAACTTTCTAGAAGATATGAATAATCAATGAGGAACATACATAATCATGAGGGATTACATAACTTAGGGAGGGGAAAGCTGGAACCAATAACTAAACACTATGTAAACTGAGTTCCTGGGGGATCTTGGGAGCTTACCATGAACTCACCCTAACTGTATACCTCGGTACTTTGGGTGTTTGACCACCAACATGACATCTGAATGGCTTTGGCCACACGCATTGCAATCTCCCCCCTTTTTTTGTTTTTAAAAGATTCATTACAGCATTAATTAAATAATTCTTAAGACAACTTACAATACACAGATTAAGGAAAAAGAATTATTATAAACATTAAAATTGTTTTGAAAATTGAAGCCTCTAATCCTGACAACCCAATGCCCTTAAACATGTTGCCAATCCAGTGCTCTTATTCCTCCTTGATGCTCTTCACTTGATCCTGGATCTGCTGGATGGAGGTGTGGATTGATTTACTGTGTAATGGCAGATTCATACAGCACAACTCCTCGAGCTCCTCGCATCCATGGCTGTGGGCAAGGAACAGGAAATCTATGGCAGCCCCGTTCTGCAGTGTCACATGCCTGGTGACCTCTTCATCTGCAACAAGCTGACTTAGGGCGGAAGAGGTCACCTTGGCATTATTCCTCAGCCAACACAAAATTTGGGATAGTTCCCCAAGGGCCTTGGTTGCCGTCAACCACAGCAAGAAATGCGAGACTGCCGCCCACGTTCCATGTAGCCAATTGATACTATCGTCGCAATTTTCATCCGTTTCTTGGAGAGATCTTTTAGACTTTGCCAATTGAGCCAAATTTGCTGAATCCTTCCATTTGAGGAGCTGGGCCCTGTCTGGGGTCAGGGTAGATAGATGCCCCAGAGTACAGGGTCCACCACGGAAATGAGACGGGATCCCCTGCCAAGCCTGGTCCCCATAGATCAAAAACATCCCTGACTCCAGTCGCAAGGGAGGACTAGTGGATCTTGAGGGCGTCCTTATCCAAGTCCCACACCAATCCCTAACATTGTAAACCTCGGAGGTGGGACTAGAGGATCAGGCGTGAGGGCCTGGATAAAAGAATTTGATACAGTAGGGCACCCTGGCAGACCCCATCAGGTGTAATTCCTGTGGTTCATCATCCACCACAAGAAGTTTCCACATCCACCCATCCCAACCATTGGGTTGGATGAAAAGGGGATCTTTGGTTAAATTGAGGAACTCATCATGCTGTAGAGGAAAACCTATAAGACATGTCAACATGGGGCCGCTTACCCCACCCATGGCCAGGCAAAGGTTCTGGGCCAGCATAACCCAGACATTGCCTTGGGGTTGTGGAACGATACACGCTGCCGATGGTATAACAGTCCAGGAGACCACAAAGTTCAGAATCCAGAAGCTAGAAAGGATCTCCATGGGTGTCAGAATGGGTGATCTATAAAGGAAACACAAATGATGAACATAGGGTAACACAGTCTGAAAGTAAAATTCTGGGAAGAACAGAAAATGGATCAGTTGGGGAGGGGGTATCGGGACTTTCCTGATGACGTCTTCTCCATTCTGCCGACTTTACGTCTTTGGTTTTGTTTGGTGGAACAGAGGGTTTGACCCACTTGCTTGGAATCCACCTAAGACCCTGGGGAGTGGATACACACACGTATCTGCACGCCCATGTAATGAGCTGGTATAACCTGTTGAGTTTCTGGATCTTTAATCAGGACCAGAGAACTCTCCTTAAGTTTTTGTTTCTTGGTGTTTTGAAAGTGGCTTACCACAAGTGGGTCTGGTTCATTGAAGGAATTATTTAGGAAACTGATTGTAAATAAGGCTTTGCTTAAATGAAAAATGGGTGAATTTGTTTTGGTTGTTCCTGATTGTTGGTACAACACCCTCTTTAAGGTCTGGTGGGCTCGCTTGATGATTGCCTGCCCGGTTGGGGAGTGGGGAATACCTGTAGTGTGTTCAATCCCCACTGTTGTCGGAAGTCCTTAAATTGCTGACGAGGTTTAGGCTGGTCTGTTATCTGTTTTAATTTCGTGGGGGATGCCCAAAGTGGCGAAGGCTTGAATTAGATGTTTTTCCACGTCTTTGGCCTTTTCCTCGGCGTGGGCAGGGGCATACATGGCACCCAAAAAAGTATCTACAGAAACGTCCATGTATTTCAACCTTCCAAATTCTGGAAAGTGTGTTATGTCCGTTTGCCACACCTCGCAGCTGTTAAGACCTCTTGCATTTACCCCACTGCCAAGAGACGGAAGCTGATGTTTCTGACAGTTGGGGCATGTGGCCACACTTGCTCTCACTTGTCCCTGCGTTAGATGGAACATGCAGATGAGAGCTGGAATGTTCTGATGGAATATCAAATGGCTCAATTTTGCCTGCTGGAATACATCAGGTAGATTAGCAAGGTCAACAGGCATGGCCAGGGCATCTGCCATGCTACTACCCTCCGTGATGGGCCCTGGGAGATCAGTGTGTAACCTCATATGCATAACATAAAATGGTTGCTCCCGGTGGGAAATCAAATGTATGAGTCTCCACGGCAAGTCATAGGTCTTTTTATTTGACAGTTCTTTTAGAAGAGCATTTTCTGCTGTAGCAGTTACTCTGGCAACACAAGTCAAATCGGTGACCAAATTGAATGGTTGTTGGAACCTGTCAAATGCCCTGATGATGGCTGCCAGTTCAGCTACTTGAGGTGATCCTGGGTCCACTCTGACATCGGATTCCCACTTCCGTGTCTGGGGGTCTCTCCAAGTCATCACTGACTTATGTGACTTCCCCGAGCCTTCAGTAAAGATTGTCAAGGCATCGAGTGGCCTTCTGCTTTTGAAATGAAAAACTGAGTTAAACATTTTATGTTTTGGCTAATGGATGAAAAAAATGTCCAGAGTAACTATCTAATGCGTATTGTAAATTTACATTTGTTTGTACCAAATGTTCTAACGTGTCGGATGTAATCGGCAAATAAATGCATGTAAGGTCACACCCCGCTAGGGTGCAAAGCCATGCTCTGCCTTTAATGATTACCTGAACCATCAGTTCTTGTGACATTGTTATACTCTTGGACGGCTGGTGCGGAAGGAACACCCACTCGATGACTCTGAGGGAGTCCTTCTGCCCCTTGTCCCATTGAAATAAGAGGCTGTGGAGGTGCGGCACCTTCCCCAGGACAGCAAGCTGGAAAGGGACGGAAGGCTGACACCTGTGTGCCTGTTTAGATGTTAACGCCTCCTGCACCTTTTTCCCTCTTCCATGAGAACTCTGGGTGACAATAGTTCATCTCACCCTTTCAGTAAATTAAATAGGGGAGCCAGGTCCTCTGTAGACAACCCCAACCACGGCCTCACCCAATTCAAAGATCCGCGAAGCTGGTGCAATTTTTGCAGTGTCCAGGGATTATCACTGATGGCAATTGGCTGTGGAGTGATGGTACTCTCCGTGATCTTTAGCCCAAGGTATTTCCAGGGGCTTGTCCTTTGCACCTTTTCAGGGTGCAGTTCAAACCCCTGGCCCTCCAGAGCCTTGATTACTAGATCCAAAGTCCAATCCAGGTATTTATCATCAGGGGCACAGACCAGCACATCATCCATGTAGTGATAGATTATGGCCTTCCCAGCTTTGGCACAGATAAGGGACAGTATTTTGGCGACATACCACTGGCAGATTGTCGGACTGTTCTTCATGCCTTGAGGCACCTCCTACCAATTATATCGCTGCATGGCAGCCTTTCAGGTGATGGAGGGAACCGAGAATGCACACCGCAGGGAGTCATTGGGCTGAAGAAGGATTTGGCAAAAGCAATCCTTGTCTATAATGGCCAAATTCCAATTTTTCGGGAGCATCAATGGGGATGGCATGCCCAGTTGAAGGGGTCCCATATCCTCAATGACCTCTAATTTTCCACAGGTCGTGGAGGAACCGCCACCTGTCCCTCCTCGGTTTTTTGATGATGAATATGGGAGAGTTCCAGGAGCTATTGGTTGGCACGATGTTTTCTCTGGCCAATTGTTCCTCGATGAGTGGGTTGAGTGCCTTCAATTTATCACGTCTGAGCGGCCACTGGTCCACCCAAATGGGTGAATCAGTTTTCCAATTTGGTTTTTGGGTGTGACTTTCCACAGTGGTCACCATTAAAAATCCTGAGGCCTGGGGCCGATGTCAATGCGTATACCCCATTGGGACATTAGATCCCTTCCTCATAAAGTAAAATTTGTGTCGAGCACGAATGGGCATACTGATGCAAACTGCCCATCCAGCCCTTCAATTTGAATATTGTTCCCACTTTGTTTCGCCAGTTGGGGTCCTCCTATCCCCATGACAACACCTTGGACAGGTTGCAACTCCCATTGTGACGGCCACTCAGTGGTCGGATTAACCATCACGTCTACCCCAGTGTCTACCATCCCTTTTAAATTGATGTTATTTTGGCCCTGGCAAAGTTTGCACTCCACCAGGGGCTTGTGTCTTCCTTCCACCTCTGTCCAGCAGATGGCAGGTGTTATTCAATGTCTGGACAGATTCGGAGGCACTGGAATGGCCTGGGCGATGACACTGCCCTGTGGTAGAAAGAAAGGAAGTTGGCTACACCGTGCCAGGAGAACGAAGCCTCCATCCTGATCCACTCTTGTGAGTTCAGGGGAGACCTCGATCTCCGCTGGTGTCTGTCTAGTGTTCCCAGTGATCATAAATCGTGTCAGGTCCGGTGAAATGTCTGTGTGCTGGAGTGTGACCACGATTACGCACCACCTGGAGCTGTCAAAATGGTGTCCACGGTCACTGGTTGCCTCTGCTCTGAGTCCTTCTGTCCATGTTCTTTTCTCGTCAGCCCCATTTGTGTCAAGGCACAAGGCTGCTCCACGCTGTCCTCATAGTTTCCCTGCTTTGATGTACCTGGGGAAACAGTCTCGGGAAAACCTTTAACTACAGAGGCTGGTGCCTTGCAGTACTTAGCCCAATGTCTCTTCATCCCACAGCGATGGCAAACAATGTTTAGTTTAGATGTTACTTCTCCCACTGCCACAGTCTCCTCCACTGCTCCTACTGCTCTCCCTCTTTTTTGTTTGGAGTCTGTTTCCCATTGTGCCTTCTTGGTGCAGGCATCGATAATGACGTCCAGGGTCAGTGGTTGTTCTAGAGGAAGGCCCATGATCACCTGTTTGCAGGTGTCATTTGCAGTGTTTTGGGCCAATTCAAGTAAAAGCCACTGCTGGACATCAGCATCCTGGACTTGGGAAACAATAGCCTCACACAATTGATCAAAAAATTTTAAAAATTACTCCTGAGGCAGTTGTTTCACATTAGTATAATTAATCTTGGGAGCTTTGGATGGTAGAAAGGCTAGGGCTTTCTCTGCTCCCTTAGTGATGTCCACAAAAACAGGCTATGGTGTTAATCTTGCCTGGTCCTGTGGCTTAGCCATATCTCCTTCACCATATAAATGATTTAATGTTAAAAGTGTTGTTTTCCAAATCTGTTGAATTGTCTTGGCTGTGCAAGAACACAGGAAGGAGGTTGCTCAAAAGTTTCTTCCATGCTCTTTCCCACAGGAGGTATTCTGCTGAGGAGAGCAGGCACATCATAACATTTTTCAAATCATGAGGAATCAGCACATGGGGGGAGAAAGTGGCACGAACCAAGCTCTTAAAGTATTCACTTTCCTTCCCAAATTTTTTCTGTGCTTTGCAGAGTTCTTTTCTGTGCGAGTATGGGAAGGGTTCCCATGTAGGCTTCCTCCCCGTCTGGGTGGAAGACACCGGAGCAGGCCTCCTGTTCCTGGTTCCAGTCTCCAGGGCTGTCAGTTCTGGTCAGGGAGGCATGGGAACCAGATGTAGGACCACAGGAACCGGAAGAGGGAAGGCGGGGCAAGCAGAGGAAGAGGAGGGACCAGGGGGGCGTCCTTTGAGGAAGGGGTGGTGCTGACACTGTGGGCGGGATGTGATGCAAGGGGGGGTGGGGCCCAAGGGATGGGAGGAGCACACCACCAGAAAAGGAGGGGGTAGGGGCAGGAAGGGGTTGGAAGGGTAGGGTAGAAAGGGATTATGGGATGAAGAAGGAGGGATAGGAGGCCACGCCATGTGGTGTCCTCCATCTTGTGAAGCAAAGGGATTGGGGAAGCCCTCTTGGTGAACTGGGGATTTTAGAACTGGGGATGAGGGAGTGGGACAAGAGATAGGGAAAGGGTCCAAAACTACATGGCCAGTGCAGTTTCAGCAAGGGGGTTGAGGAGTGCGAGGAGGGCCAGCAAGGTGGTAGCACCCCTGTGCCTGCTGGCAGTTTGCACCTCCTGATCTCTCCAACATAGGGGAAGAGGAGTTAGGAACAGGGGCTGAGGAAGGAGGGGGAGGGTCTTGAACTGGGGACAATTGTGATGGCTTTTCCTTTCCTTTCCCTTCTTTCTGAACCAAATCATAAATTAAAACTAACAAAGGAAAAAATTTTGCAACCGAGGTGTCTCCTGCAGACCTCAGGGCTGTCAATTTGACCCCCACCCAATCCCAAAAAGAAAGTGATTTAACTTCAGTGGGAGACACCTGGGGAAAATAAAGAAAAAGCCATCTAACAAAAACCTTTAATAACCCCTTTGAAAACTTATTTCCTCCCACCTTCAGGGATTCCCCAGCTTGGACGTACATCTCCCTCTGGTGTGCCGAAATTTTAGAACCCATTTTAGAATCCTGAGCACACCAAATTCCACCCCAAGCTACAGTAAAATGAAAAACTAAACAATAACTGCCCGGGAACCACTAACACTCGTCAGTCCCTCCACCGAGGGATGCAAAAACCACAGTTTGCCACCCACCGGGGGAACAAACTTACCAAAGCTTTGGATTTCACGAAAAGGTGGTCCTGGAAACAAAATCCATAGCCTGGGTCCTTCACCTAGAGCCGATCCTTCCAGCAACAACTGAGAAGGGTTGCCGGCCCTCCCTGGGAGCACCACTGAGCAGAAATAAGTGCTACACACTGGGTAGTCACTGCCCAACAAGGCTAACTCTGGGTGGTCACCACCACCCAGGACAGCTCTCCTAAAGCCCTCTAATCAGAGAGCCTCATGCTGGGCACCACCTGACGCTGACCAGCAGCTGCCTGGAGGCTGCGCAGAATTTTAGACTGCAAGAGGTGTCCTAAGAGGACCAAGTTGCAGCATGGCTGAACCTGCAGGCTCCCTGCGAGGAGCAGACTGCAATCCAATACAAAAGTAGCGAAGGCGAAAGTGAAGGAGGAGAAGANCCTCCCTGGGAGCACCACTGAGCAGAAATAAGTGCTACACACTGGGTAGTCACTGCCCAACAAGGCTAACTCTGGGTGGTCACCACCACCCAGGACAGCTCTCCTAAAGCCCTCTAATCAGAGAGCCTCATGCTGGGCACCACCTGACGCTGACCAGCAGCTGCCTGGAGGCTGCGCAGAATTTTAGACTGCAAGAGGTGTCCTAAGAGGACCAAGTTGCAGCATGGCTGAACCTGCAGGCTCCCTGCGAGGAGCAGACTGCAATCCAATACAAAAGTAGCGAAGGCGAAAGTGAAGGAGGAGAAGAGGGACTCTCTGCTTGGTTTCCAAACCTTTTATTCCGGTGGAGGGTCAGAGGCAAGAGAGCTAAAATGACACGTGACAGGGCTTTTTATATGGGGGTGGAGAAAGGTGGAGTAAAGGGTAACAACCTATGGGGTGAGGGCCAGTAGGAGGTAACAAAGGGAATACAACCAATGGGACAAATTCAGGGGAAGGTTCAATTTGAAACAACCTATGAGGTGTCAAATAGAGTAGAACTTTCAAGAAGATATGAATAATCAATAAGGAACATACATAAACATAACTTAGGGAGGGGAAAGCTGGAACCAATAACTAAACACTATGTAAACTGAGTTCCTGGGGGATCTTGGGAGCTTACCATGAACTCACCGGAACTGCGATGTTATATCTTGGTACGTTGGGTGTTTGACCACCAACCTGTCATCTGAGTGGCTCTGGCCATGTGCACCACAACAAAGGTCATCAAATTAAAGTCCACGTGAAATGTTTTCTTTAACACTTTGTCTAGTATCTGTAGACCTCTGCATGCCGTTTCTCTCACACAGGTGTGTTAATACAGATGGAATTTATCATAAGTAGAGAGTATATTAAGTGCAACAGGAATAGATCTGGGTTACCTTTTAACAGGAATTGAATTAATAAGTAACTTAAATAGAAAAGCCTGTTGAAGATTTAAATCCATTGGTCAAAGTGTTGCTGGTATGATGCAGAAGCTGAAAATTCTTTGAGCTAATGTTTTTGGGTATAGGCAGAAGTATCAATCAGTTGATAATTATGAGATATGTGGGTTCACCGATGGAGTATTATTATTCAAGACTGAATAGTGAGTCTTAAGGAAGATGGGTGTTGTGGTTTGACACTGGCCCAACGCCAGCCACCCACAAGAGTCGCTCGCTCACCCTCCCCTACCACAGCTGGGCAAAAGGAAAGGAAGAAGAAAAAAGGGTTAATGGAGGCTTCATGGGTGAGATAAGGAGACAGGAGAAATATTTCAAAGGCAAAACAGGCTCGACTTTAGTTGCTAAGTAAAGTGTATTACTTACAGAATCAGAGGAGGGTAATGAGAAGCAAAATAAGCCCTTAAAACACCT